>NIZV01000092.1:0-143334 GCA_003947045.1 Fusarium ambrosium
TTTTTTAAGCCTTTCGGCCACCTGCAGCCCGCAGGAGTCGAAGACTCATAGACTGCCTATCTACATAGGTATTTAACTGCTCTGACCTCCGTACGAGAAACAAGAGAAAATCATCACTTCCCACCTGACCGAAAGACTGCAATCTCTGAATATCACGTCTTCTGACATAATGACTACAAGAACAACATTCATCCGGCCACACGACCCTGAGGACCCTGCCGCAGCAGCCAAGGCCGCGGGGCCGTATTACTTCCATCGTCTTTGTTAAGGACAACCTGCTGGAAGTTGACACCCTTGGTGACAGGAAGGACCTGTGTCTCGCAGCTGGGCTGCCCCTGGCTGGTGCACAGGGGATTGTCCTCGATGCTGACTTTGATACTGCTAACGTCGGCAGTCACAGTAAGTGAAGTTGTAAGGACGTTTATCATGTAGTCTCGTTCATCAAGACTGTCGTAGTTTCCACTTCCACTAATAGACCAGGTGCACTCGAGCTTGTCACCAAAGTCCTCAAACTGGACGACGAAAGGGCCGTTGTTGACGGTCGTTCCGGAATCGCAACCAAACTGGGAGCATACTTGGCGGAGTGCGTCGCCAACAATCTTGGCTCCGTCGCCAGTGCTCAGGGGGATCAGGCTGCTGCCGACGGTGAGTTGAGCCGTTAGGTCTCGCTTGAAGAGGTTGGGTATGCTGGCTGCATTTACGGCCCCGAGGAGAATGGGGAAGAGAATGGCGTATGAGAGCATAGTGGATATGTTGAATTGATTATAGGATGTATCAAAGAAGAGATCTGTTGTTAAGATGATAGAATGCTGAACTGATTGATGCTGAAATCTCAAGTGCCAGCCAGCTTCATTTTATCTTCCCTGAGCGAAGTTGACAGTAGCTATGAGAATCCATGATTTGCATTTTCCAACTAAAAATAGCCATTGTATCCGAAATCATCTATACGAACAAGTTACGGACGATTCGTTGCCCGAGGAGATGTTCAACGATGCCCTAAAGCATAGCCCAGCACGAATTTGTCCGATTCCCATACAACGGAGGGAGCCATTCCCTATCCATGGTCCAAAGCTTACTTCAGCACTAACAGGACCAGCCGTACTGTAGCACGGGGTCGTAAAAAAAAGTTAAGACACGAAGTCAATTATCTCTAATTTCTAACGTAAAAAGCTCCTTAAATAAAATATAATAAAAATATTAGAGATAACTATCTAAACTATCTAAAGATTTATATTATTATTTCTTACTTTTATCTCTTATTTTGCTTATAGTTAGGCTATAAACTGCCCGAGTAATCTTTATTGAGCGCAACCGTCCTAGTGTCTCAAGTTTTTTTACGACCGCGTGTGTAGGTAGTCAACTCAGTCGCACATGATACCCTTGGCTCAATGCTTAGCTTCGGGAGGACGAGGAGTGTCCAACCCTAAATTCACGAGTTCACGCGATAACCACATTTCCTCGGAAACGTCTTAAACTCGAATTACAAATTATTAACCAACAGAATCCTCTCAAACTATCTTCCCGCACAGGTCCGACAAACAGACCTGCTTCCCATCCTCTGCCTGCCGCAACCTGGTGTTGCGCACGTATGGTCCTGGCAGACTCCCCCCTGAGTTGCCAAGCTTACACAATCGGGGAAAGCGCAAATGTGATCGAGGCAGTACAAGGATCGACGGCCATACCTGCCACTCTCACACCCCTCGACTTGACACTCGCCATGTTCCTTGCATCTTCCAAGCAAAGTTGCCAGGGAGACACATCCTGCAACATCACATGCATGATCATCGCAGAACGCTGGGCCAGTCCTAGCTTTGCTGCAGCCATCTTTCAGACAGATGTGGACATCGCAGAATCCAGCTCGGTAGCCTCGCGGGCATCTCTGATCATCGATCGTGATCCATCCATTTCCTCTCTGGATACATTTGGAGTTGAGACACTTGCAAAAGTCACAATACCTGGACAACGAATCGCGAAGTGTCACCGCGTAGCTGCAGGTCTTTTCTTGGCAAGTGACTGTTCGCCGTCAAGTTGGGGGGGGGTTTATGGGATAAAAGAAGGGCTTTGAAACTCACTTTTAACCATTAGGCTTAGCCTTAGCGTAGGCGCAGATGTTTAAAGGCTGGGTTTTTGTATTAAAGTCAGAGGTCTTCAAGAGATGTACGCTGAATGTGAGAATTGGTGTGGGAGCCTTGTCCACTTTATAGGCAGCTAGGTACTAAAAGCACTGCTTTCAACCTGACGCCTTATCTTCCTGTTCCCCAATGAATTGATTGCTTTCGAAGAGAGTGTGTGTATCCTTGATAACCTTGCAGTCCGGGCTGAGATATGATAGGATGAGAAGGGTGTCGAAGGTGTTAGACCATGTCGTGCGCATATGGGGTGTAGCCTTCAAGTAGATGATTGGCGTTCGCGTAGCAATACGTAAAGCAGGCTGTGAAAGTGCACCAACAAAGAGATGGGCTTGTGACCATCCGCAGACCTACGTGGCATCATGGGACGAAGATGGCCCGGCAATTGTGTATTTCCCTTTCAGCTTCTACCGTTTGCCCGACTAACGTGCAAGAGAGTGGCTGAGTAACGATAATTTGAAGGTAGTAAAATCACCCTAAACTAGGTATGTATTTGATATCAGGCTGAGAATAAAACCGCAGCCAAGAAACAGTCCATAACTCTTGCGCCAAGCTCCAATACTTGATCTATAACCTCTTCTCTACTTCCTTCTTCAAATCCGCATTAAAACTCTTCCAATTATCCAAAGACTTCTTACTAAAGCTGCGTCCCGGTGCCATAAGAAACGCCAGAAGGCCAGTAAAGTCTTCCTTCTGCCTGAACGTTGTGCCACCTGGAGTCTTGGAGCTGGGCTGCCATGTAAACTCATGTTTACCCGAGAATATAGGCCAGAGATTTCCATGCCATTCAAAGGCATCTGGTGAGTTTTGCTACGATGGGTCAGTGACAGTTGTGAGCCGTACTCAATTACCATACCAAGAGAGTTGGTGAGAACTTCATGGTTCCTAGGTCAACTTTAAGCTTGTCCTTTGGTCGTAACTCATCCGGCCTTTTTGATGAGTTGGATGACTCGACCTTCCATCCGTTCCATTCTTTATATCTTGAAAAGTCCAGGAACTGGTCTTCTTAGTATTCTGCTGGCCGAGAGGGTACTTCAGCTTACAACCGATCTGACAGTCTCGGGTGATGCCTGGATTTCAATCTCGGCGACCATAGTCTGAGTTTGGCCCATTTTGAAGATTCTTTATATACAAATGAGATGAGAATTAGAGAACCCGATGCTGGGTACCGAACCTGACCACATGTTGATATCTCCCCGCCTTTATACATGGCCCTCTTTCAAGATGTAAGACGGTGGCTTATGCAGCCGGGGCATAAATCAAGCCGAAAAAACGCCACCGAACTACCTGATTGGCTTAGACACGCCATCGAGAACTGGTTGTTCCGCTCCACTGGCTCTGCTTCTAACAACCTTGGCTCCAAATGCACTGTAAGCTGAACAACGGGCAGAGACACCACGCTGGACGAATAGCAGTTGCTTGCAGGCCGGCTTTATCGGTAGTTGCTGACCACAGCGTCTCACTGGGAAAGCTAGACCAAATTATTTTGCATTCGTGATAGAGCTCTATGCTCTCGGCCGAAATGAGAGATGGGGACCTGCCATAGCAGTCCAAGCTGACAGACACCCCTCTTCCACTGTGCAGGCCCTGGATGACTGTATTCATTGAAGAGTGTATCTTAGGGCCAACCGTCCGGGTGCGTCTTCGGACTTGAATGAATCCGGGATGTCATAGAATTGCATTAGTAGCAACATCAAGCTACTGTACTCCTCCGTCAAATCGCCAGCCTGCCATCCCATACCCTCTGCTCATCTTCATGGTGTCACTCCCGAACTTCTGTTTTCAACCAATCACATCATATCCGGTATGGTGTAGTGGCTAACATTTCGCGCTCTCATAACCTGAGGGATCAGTACCGCGGAGCCCAGGGTTCGATTCCCTGTACCGGAGTTTCTTTTTGCCCTTTTGCCTAATAAATTCGTCTTGACATTCTCATGATGGGAGAGCAGTCGTCCTATGTGCCAAGTCGAAAACAGGCGAAATGGCCGATGATGACTGCCAACCTCTTTTTGCCCCATTGGGATTCCATCCATGCATGACTGGGTAGGATCATCTCGATCTTCTGGCTCCAGGCCGTTGCTTCCTTCCTTCCTACCTACCTACCTACCACCTCACAAAAACAGTGGTGGATCCTAAGCTTTAGGATAATAGACCACCAAGTAAACAATCCATGATGGAATCGTTTCTCTTCAACACCCCGACGACACACTCTTTTCACGCGCCTGATCGATCACCCATCCGAATCGCAAAATGGTCGGCACCAAGAGAACTCTCGCCGACATTCTAGACACCGAGGACATCGAAGACATCCCTCTCCTTCGCATCCGCCGCCCTCGTATCAATCCCGATGCATATCCTCCTTCAACGGAGCCCTTAAGTCCGTCCCCTCAATTGCTACAGCAGCCGCCGCTTCTCGCGCTCGCGACAACATCACTCTAACTTTGCGACAGGCCAAGATGAGATCACCGCCCGTGTGAACGAGTTCAACGAACTACGCCTCAACAGCCTGCCTCTCAATCTCATGACGCCCGAGTTCAAGCGCTACATCTTCTGGCACTCGAACTACCGCCTGGAACGCGCGAAACGCGATGGTGCCACCCTCGCCGACATCTCCATTGGCCAAGAATGTCTCCCAACATGGCCTACCCATACATGGGATCCGCACGAGGAGTCTCTTCACCAGAACATCCAGTCCCGCCTCTTGACTCACGAAGCTTCCAACCATGCCAGCATTCTCATACGGCAAGACATCATTTGGAAGTCGAACAGGAAGCTCGATGAAGCAAGGGCCTTGGGTCACCAATTGGAGGACATTCGCATCAGCGAGGGTTTGCTGCCTGTCTAGGGGACCGCAGCACATGATGTCTCCATGACATTGTACTCTAATGAGGACGATGAACGAACAAACAGCCCACAATCGGAAGAAAGTAACGAAGATCCCTTCTTCTTTGGCACCCCCGATACCCCAGGTACCTTCGCTCGAAGCGGATCTTCCGTCACTACGAATGCGCTCCCATCTGATCCGCTGGGTCCTGACACTGGTTCCGGCTCCGATACTGACGTGGACACGGATTCTAGCGACTCAGACGGTTTTGATGATCAAGTATCTGTTGACGATTACCTCTCAGACCGACCTTACTACTCGGAGTACGACGAGGAGCTCAATGTTCTCCATGGTGCCCAGATTGCCGGCCTCTCCTCCCTCCATTCTCGCATTGATCTCGAAGTCTTGCTAGCCGAGGATGAAGATGAGGTTGAGGACTTGCCAGAGATGCAAATGGCTATCGACAGAGGGTCTTTCGAGCACCATTTCGGGACTGACGGTGCTGTCGACATCGAGCTTGATGGCGCCCGGCTTCGCTGCACGGGAGATCTCTTTGATCCCAATGAGATTGCGAATTCGTCTTCAGATGAGGATGAGGACGAAGGTATGGATGTCTTGATCTATGAGTAAGGCTTCAAATCGCGGAGGAACGGAGGATCGCTTAGACGTGAGAATGGCGTACTGAATGGTGGGCCAAGACCTTTCAGGCTTTCGTTTCAGAATTGTGTGTAATGATAGCCATTAGCCAGCGTATTGTCGCATTTTGGGTTTCACTTCTTCTGAATTCCCGATACTAGGTTGACTAATGAAGAGGTTGCATGCAGTTCCTTGAATATGCCCCTGCTGACGTCTTCTCAGGCCTCGGGAGATGTCACAGAGGCTGACGTGACGTTTTCCGAAACAAACTCTCAATCTGTATGCACCCCAGGCTCATTCTGACGCCATCATCTCTTGCAAACGTTAATGGCCCTGATTTTATCTTAAACCTAAATGCGGGGACGGGTGTCACCACTTCCACATGACATCTTCCGTCGTAGCTCTCCAAATATGAGTGCCTGGTCTTTCCAGATATCGTGATGGTGTTCATCTTGTATAGCCATGAAATATTCAGAACAGCATTGATCACAAGAGTAGCAGATAAAGGGCCAAAGAGCTGTATGCTTCAAGATGTTCATTATGAAAAGCTGACACATGCCGTGTATCAAAGCGCCAGCCCACCATCTATACCCCTAACCCAAAACCAGAACAATGCAATGCAATGAAATCCTAAGTCATAACGTCTAACTCCAGTTTGTCAAGAGATATCCCGTTGACATCAGCCACAATGCCAGCAACAGTCTCAGGCATAGCCCACAACACTTTATACAAAGGACAATCCAACCCAGCACTACACCGATGCTCTCGATCCTCACTAACCCTCTTGATCCGATCTTCCAGAGTCGATATCGTATGAATCTTGAAGGGTTGTACAGATGGCCAGAGTTTGTGTGTTTCCAGACAACGAAAGTATGCGGCGATGCGTGTTTCGGTCGTGCATAGTGAGTCGAGAACATCACTTGAGCATCGTCGGCAGCGGTCATCTCTCACATCTCGGGAAGGTAGACGGCCGCATTTCATGCAGAGCTTTTCCTCGGTTGTGTAGCTCTTTTCGTAACTTCCTAATGTGCGCTCGTTCCATTGGATTGCGAGGTGGATTTGATCCAACACTCGAGAAATCTCACCAGCCAGGGCATCTACTCGTTTGTTAGTTTCATATACACAGCTCAAACATGGGTGAGAACAAACCTTTAATCTCAAATGGTAAGATGGCAGTCATCTCGTGCTTAGACCACTCAGAGTCAAAATCCAAATTCAAATGCGGCACAGCCCCCTTTGACACAGTCGAGATGGAATCAGTCGATCTGAAAAAGTACGCAGCCGTGAGAAGCAATCCAATATCCTTAGGATCAGAAACATTTTCGATTCCAGAAAGCCAAGTAGAAATCCAAGGTCTCAGAGCAACATTGCAACTATACTTGTCGCTCTGTCTCGCCACAGCAGCCAAAAGAGCAGGCTTAAGACACGAAAACTTGTCGTTGTACTTGAAGTGAAGAATAGAGAGGATAATCTCCATAGCCTCTGGATCATCTTCTTGAAGTGTAATCTCGGGACATTCTCCTTGTCGAACAGCGGCTCCTTCTTTAAAGTTTGATCCAAAGAGTGATTCAAAGTATGGTGAGGCGACGCGTAGGATTGTGGTTGAGACGAGACATTTCATGGATGGTTTTGTTCGGTGGTGGACCACGAGGATGGCGTCGCCGTTTGGATATAGTTGTAGCATTGTTGTTGGTTCGTGGGTTTCTTTGCGTACACTTTGTATTTCGACAAAATGACCATCCATCGCAACAAAAAGGTTTCAAGAAGCAAATGATGACAGAGAGGAAAAGGAAGAGTCAGTTGACAAAGAAAAATCCCCACAAGGAAATAAACACCAGCACACCCTTATTATGTAGCCCCAAACCTCGGCTCACTTCTGGATCCATGATGCGTTGCCCAGGGCGGTAATTGGCGCCGAGAATTTTTACCAAACAAAGAGTCATGTTCTTAAAGGAGCGGTCAACTGACGTTCCCCATGACTCGGCCGTTCGGAAACGGGCGCAAGGTCAGTGCCCATAACTGTCACGTCCTTGTTGTGTGTGGCTGGATGAGGCGTGAAGGTTTCCGGCTAAAGGTGGAGGCTCTGCCCCAGCTGAGAGGGTGGCGGACCAAAGGGTCCAAGGTTTTTGTGTTTTATTTTTAATGACTCGTCTTTTCTTGATGTGGAAGTTTGGTTTGGCTGTTTTTGAAACGTTGGTTCCGGTAAACGTTGGTTCCGGTTCGTTGGGATTTTGGTCCATCACGCGGGTTAGAGTCAAAGGCGGTATGGGGTTTTAGTGTATGAGCGGTCTGTTGCGAATATTCTCGGGGATTTTATGCGCTAACGCATCCGATCAGATAATCAGTAATGAGATCAGATCCCGCAGAGCCTCTCCTATATCGGCCAGCCTCAAACTCCAAGAGGTTGCCCGTTGCTTATTGCCGTCAATGATGCGATGGACTAGTGGGAAAACCAAGGCGACTCTTCGGATATCTCAAGCCCTCTTATCCTCATTGTAGATCTATGTTAATTTCTATCTCTTGAGATAGTGAAGCGATGGCGTGATGGCACCAATACTACGCACCCTGGAACAGACCCACGGTTTTGATCTCTATCAGGATATAGAAAGAGTCCAACGTGTGACAATACCCCTGCTTCTTCTACAGATACACATCGGGCCGAGACAAAAACTCCACTAAGAACGCTGATGCAATTTCTATGTTGAAGATGCGAGAATGGGGGTTGATAAGAATGCCATACTCATGGGCAAGGGTGAAGACTTTGATATAAAACGGGACATTTCTTCGTCAATTGTTTGAGAAGATGATCCAAAGCAGCATCAATACTATTCTCTCACTTTCTGTTCACAGAATATCCAAAATGGCTGAGCCGCAGGCTGTTGGCCTTTATCAAAAGGCTCATGATATCTTTCGTGGCACCTACGTCCAGGCCGTACTGCTGGGTCTCATCAGCTTTACTCAGCCTGGCATATGGAACGCTATGAACAGTGAGTCGTCGCCATTCCTTTGGAAGCTTGTACGCTAACGAGGAATTGTTGTCAGGTCTTGGAGCCGGTGGACAGGCAGAACCATATGTCGTCAACGCCGCCAATGTCATTACCTTTGTGTAAGTCCGATCCCATTGGATACCAGACCCTTGAGTCATATCTAACACATACACATAGGGTCATGTTCATCCTATCTCCTCTAGCTAGTATCGTCGGCAACATCATCGGCCTACACTGGGTCGTCGTGTTCGGAACCATTGGCTACGTGCCGTACTCGGCAGCACTATACGTCAACTCCACGAACGGAACGCAGTGGTTTCTCATATTTGGAGCTGTGACGTGCGGTCTCTCAGTAAGTATATCTGTTATTAAAAGTCGTTATTTGCTTTCTCTGACCAAACATAGGCTACCGCGTTATGGACGGGCGAAGCAGCCATGGCAGTCGGGTACCCTGAGATTCGACGGCGAGGCATCTGCAGTAGGTCTCGATACACCCCGATACCTTGAACCGCCCTAACATTGTGCTCCAGTCGGAATATGGCTCGCCCTAGGAAAACTCGGTTCCATCATCGCCTCAGCCATCCAACTCGGTCTAAACAAAGACAGCTCCTCCAAAGGCGCCATCTCCACCAAAACCTACCTTGTCCTCATCGCAATCCAATGTCTAGGCCTCCCACTTGCCCTCCTTCTTGCACCATCGCACAAGTTAGTCCGTTCTGATGGAAAGAAGCCAACGTTTGGCTCGACGAATCGTTCCTTCAAGGCTCAAGTTCGAGGCTATCTTGCCCAGTTCCGTCGGCGGGAGGTTCTACTCTTGATTCCGGCTTTTATCACGGCTCAGTGGGGAGTCACATATCAGGGGAATTACCTCGCTGCCTACTTTACAGTGAGAGCACGCACACTGGCAGGCTTTCTTGTGGCTATCGTTGGTGCCATCGTCAATGTCATTGCTGGTTGGTGGTTAGATACCAAGCATCTAAAGAGGTCGACCCAGGCCCGGAGCATGTGGTATTTTCTTCTGGCTCTTTTCACTCTTGTCTGGATCTGGAATCTTGTCATTCAAACTCGATGGGCCAAGGAGAGCCCAGGAGATATCGACTGGAGCAGTCGCAATTTCAGGGTGGGCGTCGCAATCTTCATTCTCTACAGGTGAGTAGCCAGACTGAAGCTTCCCCTAAAAGTACCTCAGCGCTAATTGTAGCAGGATTGCATACGAAACTGTAGGCCTCTGGCTGTACTGGGGCCTCGGAACGTTCGACACCGACTTGGATGCCATCACCCTCTCGATGGCGGTCTTGCGAGGCGGTGAATCCCTTGGCTCGGCGTTAGCGTATGCGGTTGGCTCAGTTCGAAGCGCATCGCTCATGACCAATCTCATTATTGCCACTGTTGTGTTTTACGCTGGTGTTCCGTTTACAACTTGGGCAGCTCACTTGATCGAAGATCGCGATGTGGTGGAAGGAGGTGATAGCAGTGAGAACGAAGGGGGCGCTTCTAGCTCACAAGATACGGAGGATCAGGCTGTTGAACGTGTGACTACAAGGTTCAGTGTTAAGAACTGAGCCTATGGTTGTTTCACGGGGGAGAGTTACTCGAGCATCGAACGAGTGTCGGCTTTCCGGAGGGCTGGCTGCATCTGTCCCTTTTCTTGGACGAGATTATTGTTCAACTTCAGACTTTCAGTGCCACATATCAATTAACCCCGTTGCCCATTTCGCAAATAGAATTTCCGAGAAGTCATTGTTGATGCTAAGCAGTAAGAGTATGGCGATCCATGAAGGCGCCAACAAGCGGATGTACGTTGAACCGAAACCGTCAGATCAAATCTCACAAATCTCTACGAACCCTTCCCTCATCCTGTCACTATCAGCAGTCATGGCAGTTAGACTAGCATCCCCGTTCCGTGGCCCACTGCGTGTGCTGTATACGCGGATGCGCCCTGTTCATCAGTGTAGAAGATTCCACGAACGAAAGGCCGACTTCGTTACCCTTGACGCCAATGAGTCCCTCGAAACACGCAAGCTCCATGTCATCACTGGGGATCCCCACGAAGCCTACGTTATAGTCGATCAGGACGTTGGCTTCGCCATGAGATCAGCTATTGTGAAGCAGACTAGGTCATCTCTTGCTTCTGACGCAGAAAAGATCCCCTTGGCATTCCACCACGAGTCGCGGCATTTCGCTCACGGTGCGTGTTAAATGCCCATACATATATGAACGCAATTGACAACATTTCTAGATTTAGTACCCTACCCACGAATTATCCTTGAGCATGACCTTCCGCATCAGAGCCCCGGCAACACAAGCCCAGCCACCCTCTGGCTCTGGGGGGCGACTCACTCCATCACCCTGGATGGAACCACTGATGGTGAGTTCTTGACCAGGAAGCAAAGAGATGATACTAAATTACAAGTAGCCGAGTTTGAGGAGGCTTCCCGAGAAAGCCATAAGAGGCTAGAGGGCGCCGCAGAATTGTTGAAGCATAAATGATGGACGGAGGGAGATGTTTAACGTGGCCGGGTCTTGCTTTTGATGAAACGATGAAAGATCCAGTCTTGTATACTACATATTAGGGCAACCTCCCAGACTGTACAATAAGCCACTCCATGTCTTCTACTCTTACACGTTCATCAGATATCGCTCATGAAGCACTAAGCTTTCCCTCGGACTCCTTACTCTTATCGCCCAAGGCCTGGGAGATGCTCCGATAATAATTCCCCAGGTCCTCCGGCGTCCACCGTCTCATAGCCACAAATACATGAGCATCAGAAAGTTCCTCGTCGAACTTCACCTTATCCTTGCCAACCAGCTTCGTCTGCAGCTGGTGCCCATTCATCTTAAGAAACATATCCGCCGCAAAAAGGGCCGTACGTTTATTGCCGTCCTGATATGAGTGGTCGAGGGCAATCTTTTCCGCAAGAACGCCTGCCAGCACAAACAAATCTTTTTGTCCGTAGTGCTCGTGGTTCACTGGCGAATTGACGGCAGATTCCAACATGGCTGGTTGGGTTGGTGATGCTTTCGCAATGTGACGCATATGCAGCCTTTTAACTTGGGCCGTGGTAAGGAAACGGTAGGCAGTTGAAGACATGTTGCGTAGGAACCTAAGGTGAGGTGCCTTGTCAATTTGAAAGTCTAAGATCAATGGGCTTCTCATTAAATGTTCCTGAGACGAGGCATTTCAAGGATCAACCCATGACCAATCAGTTAGCACGGAAAGAATGGGGTTTAGGCAGCAACTACGAGGTCTGACATGGAGCATTGGATCATGGATTTTGACTGGAAGGTATTGAACGATGGGAGAAAAATGCCTCGAGGTTAGCTAATATCCACAAGAGTTCATGTTCCTGAGGCTTGTTTTGGACTGTATCAACCAGTTGACTTCTGAACTTTCGACAAAGACAAAATTCCATCTCCGTACATTCTAAGCATTATTCAATCTTATGGAATTTTTGACTTCATGCATGAGTCAATTCGGAGATAATGAGAACTGGTGATAACCATGTTACAACTTACCCGAGAGTTGGCTCTGAAAGATGCACGTGACTTCATTGCAATTCCGTGGCTCCGCATTGGGCGGGGGAAAATAGCCCCACCAAGATTTTTGTGAAGCTTCGATTTTTGGAGGGGCAAAGTCAATATCCAGCATCGAGACGATTTGACACCCCGGCCTGACTCATCGCAAGAGCCTCGACAGAGCTATACCACTTATCGCTGCTCCTCTAAGAGACTCTTCGACCTCCCAAACCGACGAAAAGAACAATCTCACCCCCCAAACCCTCACCATGGCAACCGCCACCATGACCGTGACTGCGGTCCACACAAAGAAGAAGCCCGACCTGGCACCAGAGAGCGAGCGCTTCCTGCGATGTTGCGCCGACGTCGCCAACGCCCTCATCGAAGATCATGAAGCCTCCAAGGCCGGTCGCACAACCCGCGACATCAATCTCAACTCTCTGCGCAACAAGCTCGCCAAGAAACACAAGCTCATGAACATTCCTCCCTTGACCGCCATCATCGCCTCTATTCCCGAGCATTACAAGAAGTATATCCTGCCGAAGCTCATCGCGAAGCCTATTAGGACGTCTTCTGGAATTGCGGTTGTTGCTGTCATGTGCAAGCCCCATCGATGCCCTCATATCGCTTATACTGGCAACATCTGTGTCTACTGCCCTGGTGGACCGGACTCCGATTTCGAATACAGTACGCAGTCATATACTGGATATGAGCCAACGTCGATGAGAGCCATTCGTGCGCGATACGATCCCTTTGAGCAGGCGCGAGGACGAGTCGATCAGCTCAAGTCCCTTGGTCACTCTGTCGACAAGGTCGAATATATCATTATGGGAGGCACCTTCATGTCATTGCCCGAGTCATACCGTAACGAATTTATTGCGCAGCTTCACAATGCGCTAAGCGGATACCAAACGACCAATGTGGACGAAGCTGTGGAGGCTGGAGAGATGAGCAACATCAAGTGTGTCGGTATTACAATTGAGACCCGACCCGATTATTGTCTACAGCCTCATCTTTCTGATATGCTGCGATATGGCTGCACAAGATTGGAAGTTGGAGTTCAGTCGCTTTACGAAGATGTAGCACGAGACACAAACCGAGGACACACAGTTGCAGCTGTCGCAGAGACATTTTGCCTTGCCAAGGATGCTGGATACAAGGTCGTCAGTCACATGATGCCCGACCTACCCAACGTGGGCATGGAACGAGACATTGACCAATTCCGAGAGTACTTCGAGAACCCTGCCTTCAGAACGGATGGCCTCAAGATCTACCCGACCCTTGTCATCCGAGGCACAGGCCTTTACGAGCTGTGGCGGACGGGTCGGTACCAGAACTACACACCAAATGGCCTGATCGATCTGGTTGCCAGGATCTTGGCACTGATCCCACCCTGGACTCGCATCTACCGAGTGCAGCGGGATATTCCCATGCCCCTGGTCACATCTGGAGTTGAGAATGGTAACTTGCGTGAGTTGGCTTTGGCTCGGATGAAGGATTTTGGAACGACTTGTCGAGATGTAAGGACGAGAGAGGTTGGTGTCAATGAGATCAAGAACAAGATTCGACCTAATCAGATTGAGCTTGTTCGAAGAGACTATGTCGCCAATGGTGGTTGGGAAACTTTCCTTGCCTACGAGGATCCCAAGCAGGATATCCTCGTCGCTCTTCTGCGGTTGCGAAAGTGCACAGAAAAGTACACTTACAGGGAAGAGCTCATCGGGCAGCCCACCAGCATGGTGCGAGAGCTTCACGTCTACGGCACAGCCGTCCCCGTACATGCCCGCGACCCCCGCAAGTTCCAGCACCAAGGTTTCGGTACCTTGCTGATGGAAGAGGCCGAGAGGATTGCGCGAGAGGAACACGGTAGCGACAAGATTAGCGTCATCTCTGGTGTCGGTGTGAGGAGTTACTACAAGAAGCTTGGGTTCTGGTTGGATGGTCCTTATATGAGCAAGTGGTTGGATGGACGGGAGGGTCCTTAGTGATGAGACTTGGGATGGGATTTATAAATACCTTGGGGCGGGGAAAAGCATGGGTTTATAGAATAGGCGCAATTGGGGATTGGGTTCATGAGACATGGTCAATGAGAGTCATTTACTTGATGTTACTGTTGCTCTGGCGCTATATCTTGAAGATGGTATATTTTGGCAAGCTCGAGATGGGCATTCCACACCATTGTCTTGCACTCTAATATTTCTCAGCCATGCATGACCATGTGGTTTGTATCTCTTGACTCTCCCCTCAGCATCAAGTGACCATTTAGTGAGCGCGTGAGTGCCAAATGACGCCTCAGATCTAAGGATCTCGAACCTCAAGATCGTCATACCCGATTGGCCAATCTCGCTTAGTCACGATTCCAACGTCGCTCGCGTCCCGGCTTTTACCTCTCAAACAGCATCCAGCCTCGATCCCTTCACAGAAAAGAGATTCCGGCCGTCATGAAAGCCGCCCAACGCCATGAACATCGGCCGCCGCCATGACGTCCCGGACTCCCGAACCGGCGTCCTCCCCTACCTACCCCCAGAAGCCCTGCCCGACCGGGATCCCCGCAGCAACGCCGCCACAGCCGCCTCAGCAGCCGGCGTGCGAGCCCTGAGCGCCCAACTCGTCGCCTTCTACTTTCGTGCACCCGCAAAGGCATTCTTCCGCACGAGGGTTGATTACCTTGCTTATGCGAGGACTATTCATCATGCTAGGACGCAGCTGCTTATGAAGGCTGTTATGAGCGATGCTAGTGCTTCGCCGCTTACTGTTTTTTTGAAGAGGAGTTGGTTGCTTTTGAGAAGTACGACGCCCGGGGTTTTGACTTCGGCTATTAGTCAACAGGGATGGGGGATTATTCCTCATCAGATTTTACCGCCTCTTATTGCGAATGTTGGTGTTGGTGCTGTGTTGTACACGAGTTACCTGCAAATCCTGGGTCGACTACACGAGGAGAGCGGCCAAGCGAGGAAGAGGGTGTACCCACCACCACAACCAGTACATACCTTTACAGCAGGTTTACTCGCAGGTGGTTTACAGAGCGTTGTCGCAGCTCCGCTGGATGCCCTCCAGGCAAGGTACGACCACCGTGACATGATGCCCAACGACGGCAGCGGCAAGCCTCGAAGCATGTGGACCTTTGGCTCTGAAAAGCTTCGCGAGATTGGCCTAAGGGGCATCTTTGCCGGATGGGGACTTTCACTGGCAAAAGACAGTCTCGGAAGCGCCATCTTCTTCAGCATATTTGAGTACGTCAAGGCGCAAGGATATTATCGCTTCGTAACATGGTACTACGGCGGTCTCGCAGAGGATATTGTCGACGTTCTAGCCATGAAACGACCTACTCATCAACATCGAGATGAGGGCATAACACTTATTCGACCTCACTATACCATCGAACCAATGTTTCTCCTACTAGCTGGCATCAGCGCTTCCTTCTCCCAACAAGTCCTCCTCCATCCCTTAACACACTTCCAAGTCAAACACTGGGACCATCTTGAAGACCTCGATGCGAAAGCCGCCAAGCTCCGCGCCTCAGCGGTAGCAAACCCGGACAAACCCCGACGCCGATGGAAGATGCTACGAGCTTATTACCACGCCTACCAAGAGTCCCTCGCTGTCTGCACAGCTGAGGCGAGGAGCGAGGGCTTGACTTTAACAAAGTGGTTGTATCGAGGATTCTGGTGGAATGCTATTCGACAGGTTCCGAGTACTAGTGCTGGGTTGATCATCTTTGAGTTGATTCGGCGCAAGTATGGGTTTGGACAGGAGGAGGTTAGGATTACCAAGGATGGGTACGATATTCTTCTTCACTAAGCAATACTGGCGTTGGGAATTTTTGACGGTAGACTCTTCTCCTCTTTGTTGTAGAGTGATGGGCAATCGCATAGAAATGGTACATGAATTGAGAGC
Source organism: Fusarium ambrosium (assembly GCA_003947045.1). NCBI lineage: Eukaryota > Fungi > Ascomycota > Sordariomycetes > Hypocreales > Nectriaceae > Fusarium > Fusarium ambrosium. The sequence goes on from NIZV01000092.1 coordinate 15,990, forward strand.
CTGTTCTTATGTCAGTGGTGTCCTTCACATATGTTCATGGCGGTCTTTGACGTATGTATCTAATGAGATGGTAGATGACAAAGAAGCGACAGGATAAATGAGCCTGCTGCCGCCAGACACACACACCTTCAGCTGGTCAAAAGTGCTTCGCATGTCACGTCAAGATAAGCTGATTCGGTCAAAAACACGATGCAATTCCTTTCCCCTCAGGGCCTCTAACCGTACACCTACAACTCCGTACAATGGTCATACAATACAAGACAAACAAGGAAACAAGGAAAATAAAAGTACAGGAAGCAAAGAAAGGAAGCAGAAAGAGCAAGAACAGAAAAGTAGAGTGAGTAAAGAAACAGAAACATAAAGAGAAAATGAGAATGAAAAGGAGAAGTAAAACAAAACTCATACATCATGCTGTCAATCCTGCCGTTGACCCTCTCAGTGTTGTTACATGAATACCGGTTGGTCGTCTGACAACTGATCTCCTTTGATGTCGCCCGTACGTCTCAACGTCTGCCCTCTCAACCTTGAAGAGGCGGAAGGGCAGCCGGGAAACGTTGAAACCAGCCGTCCGCAAAGTTGTCATTGCTTCCATCGACCTCGCTGAAATAAGTTGTCACCTGCCGCCGACTGCGAGTGATGTGTACTAGGAACTGCCGGTCGTAGTAGTCTTCTCCCTCCTGGGGAAGGCAGAGAGCATAACCCTGTACGCCAAGTTCATAGTTGCTCATCCAGTCCAATTCACCAAGGAGTCGACCCTCCTGCATCTCGTCGAGGTTCAGTCTACCACAAATTGAGAGACCCCGAGCCCTTAGCACGGCCCAATGGAACTCGTTAATCGGCTGCCAGTAATTTTGCCATTCGAGAATAATTGACCTGCACTCGGAAAGGTTGATGGCCCCACGGCGGTGAAGGCTGGCGAGGTGGGAGGATCTCTGCCCACGCTCCTCTTCCCAATTCATTCTTAGGGCGTTGTGAAAGAGTTCTGCGTTGATGGGTTCACCCTCTAGATCAGTAGGTGGCTGTCCAGGAGGGTTCCTCTCAAGATTCCTCATCAAAACTCGTCTGACGATTCCGGCCACACTTCGTCTGGGAGATGGAAGCAAATGTGCGTCTTCTTGGGGAACCGAAAGTGGTGGGTTCTCTTCCCAGATATGATCCAGGCGTTGCCAGAATGATTGAGGATTGGGGACACAGCAATAGGCTGTGGCTAATTGTTTGATCTTATCGGCGAGTTCGAGAAACTCGCGGAACTTCTCCCAGTCTCCGAGAGTATCCGTAAAGTATAGAGCGATTGTCCAAGCGCTCGTCAGCTCAATTCGGCCTCGCAACGTACATCCAGCAAATCTGTCTTGTACTGGACGCTGCGTCTGGAACGGGATCCGAACCAGGTTGAACGTACTCATGGCTAAGTCCATGAGGTCGAGCGGTACATACTCTTCTAGAGTCTGGATAAGCGTTTGGTAGATGCCGGCATCCCAGTCGGCCTTCGCCCGTTCAACCTTGGCTGCGATCAATGAAGATCGGGGACTCCTAGCGCGGACTACGTCAATCAGGTTGGGAGTATCTTCATCGATTGCTGGAGGAGAGACGGAAGTTGCGGACGATGCCATCTTCGTTGCGTGGTGTGTTGTAGTGGAAAATGCGAAGAGTAGGTACTTGCGGGACTCAATGCCCTTCTCGGCTCGAAAGGTTTTGTAAATGTCGGACGTACTTGTGGGCTTGACGGTCAGTATTAAGGTTCAAGTATCGCAAGGAAATAAATATTTACCGAGTAGTATCGGGCTGTAAGAATAATGGAAATAATCCAGCCGCTTCTCGAGACGAACGAAAGAGGATGAGCGATCAGAATAGTACGAGTAGAGGCACCTTCTATGTCTCAAAGAACCCGACGCGCTGGATGAAAAGAAGAGGAATTTTCGTCCGAAGCTTGCTTAACGATGAAGGAACGACGTCTCAAAGAAAAAAGATGTGCTTAGAAGAAAGAGAAACGGGAGAAAGAAGCTGATGTGCAGATGCGGGATGAAAAGGATGGTTGATCTTGCGCAGCTCAAGAAGAGGGAAGGTTCGTCCCGCAGGATATCAAGGCGTGACACCAAAGATCCTCTGCGTCGGCAGCTGAATGCGGATTGTCTGCTTTGATGTCAGAAGTGATGAACAGAAGAGAACAGAAGCTGCATGAGGGAGCACGGGGTATTTGTACCTGACGAATTACAAACGCTTGTCGGATTCTGCGATGAAGGAATAGACTTGATTGAGAAACTGTAGAAGCGTGGGTGAAATAGAATAGAAAAGCCAACTGCAGCGTTCGCTGTTGTGCGAAAACGAAGCTTGTTGCGATGATGGTTTGTGCAGAAAGGAAGAAGAAGCGTGAGGGTGAACTCTGTTTTTTGAGCGACGCGGCGAACGGGTAGACTCTACCGGCGTTTGAATAAGTGTCAAAAGTGGTAGATTAACTGCAAACGCCTATTGTTCTGTTGGCATGAATAAACTGAGGGAGGGGTGAGTCTGAATAAGGACGTTTAGGTCTGTTCATGCACGTGGACTACGAACCGAACACTGGCAGGAACCGTTGGCCTGGCACTGCGAGACTTATCTACCTACCCATGAGGTTCTGCGTATAGGCACGAGTGGCAGCGCAGTGGCAGGACCGATGATGCTTTGGAAGTGCGTCAGGGGGTCTGTGATGGGAAACTTTTTGCCTCTTGAGATGAGCATCACGTCTCTAATGGGCTTACTGAACTGCTGGATGCTCATAAAAGTAGCTTTCATCACGAAGTCTAAGCTTAAACTCCCCGAAAGACTACATTGGACACATCTCCAACGTTGTGGGATTCCGGGCGACTCTAGGTTCTTGGAAGCATCCCCCCATACAAGAAGATCTCGCAATGCCCTTGGTTCAGTTGAACAAAAGGGACCGAGGCTGGTACTCTGGAGCGATTAAAGGATATGAGGAGCTACGGTATCGTTATTCGGGCCGCCGATGGTGTTGCACCTGCGCTCGAGCAGATGCACTTCACAGATCCCATCTAGCCATCGACACATCCACGACAATATACGTAGCCTGGAAGACGACTAATAACCCCCCGAGAGGTCCTACGAGAGTGTAAATGCGCAGGGATCTCTCATCGAGTCGCAACACCTAGCCTCGACGACTCCCCTAAGCCCTGAAATGACCCCAGCGATGGGATTATTCTACGAAAAGGGGACAATAGGCTCAATGACCACAAGGTAGAGGATAGGAATAGCACGGCAGAGGTAAAGTACCGTTTTTTTTCAATCAGCCCGGCCCTTTTCCCGAGCATCGTGAAGCCCATGGCTGTTCCCTCCACTTCCATGAGGCAGTCAGGGGAAGCACCCCCAAATTCCATCACCAATACATCTACGACAGCATCTCCACCTCTTCGATCGAGAAGTCGGACATTTAACGACCTTGAGTCTAGAGACGGGGGTACCAATAAGAAGCCTTTCCAAAGGTGATACTCAAACCTTGTAATAGGGATTGGAGAAGTGGCAGGTGGCCCTCATGTCAAAAGGTTTGGCGATGGCTTCATTAAATAACTTGAGGAAAATGGCTTCATGAGCGACCAACAGAACATCTATATCACTCCGAGTATAACCCGGCGCAAGCATAATGTGAACTGTTGGGAGGCTTAAAGGGGCAACGGACCACCCGACCGCTTCAAGAACCACCGTGAGACTCACCAGAGACTTCTTGTACTCGAGGGCCCGAGGACCGCGACGCCAGTACAACGCCAACACATCCCGCGCGAGGCATCTCTCCAATGTTCACGAGGCTAACCGAATTGGAAAACATCTTCGGAACAACCACCAGTCGAGACCCCCACAACAAATCAATCACAGTAGTCATGAGGAGAAAACCCAGTTGAAGTCGCAAAAGAGCATGATGAATCAATTCCTACAGTTCCTCCCAACTCGCTTCCCCCAAACCGCTTCCTCTATCTCCGCTGCATATACATTTCCATCGGGATACATCGCCATGCATCAATAACCCGTTCCCGTCCACCGACCCCAAGAACCGTTGCAAGATCCTTAAAACTCCGTGTGTTGTTTCGCAAAACCAAAAACACTACATCCAGATGTTATGGGCATCAAACTTGCTGGTCCTGGATCAGAATCAGAATCAGAATCAGTCCGAGCAATTTGCTTGGCCCTGGCGAGCTTTTTGGGCCACTACCACCACCGGTCAAGGCTACTAGCCGCGTGGTCCGCTGGAGCCGCCTCCAAAATCGGGTTCTCGGTCTGGCAGGTGCTTCTTCTCCTTGCGCCCCTTGATCACAAACTCGGACATGATCTGGATGTGATCCGCCGGGAAGTGCCAGTTGGGGAACGCTGGAACTCGCTTAAGATATTCGGGCTCAGGGGGTCCGAGGAGGTCCACCACCTCGAGCGTGTTGGTCGAATACCAGATATAGTCAATCACGTCAGCAAAGCCTGGCGTGTAGTTGGTGAACGGCATCTCATCGGCCGTGTGCTTTGTGTGGGCGTAGGCGTCTCGAAGGCTGAAAGGGTGCTCGATACCGTCTCGTGTGAAGCTACCGTACTGGAAGTTGCTCAACTCGAGATGATCCGGGGGTACTCGGCCCATGGACATCAACTCGTATACCGAAGAGTCTTCAGTCGAGTTGAAATCACCACAAACCAAAAGAGGGATCTCTGTATTGGTTCGGTACTCTTGGCTGGGGCCTGGTTCAATTTGGGGTATGGGGACCTCATCGTCCGACGTTGGCAGGACAATCATCTTCTTGTCCTTCACCGCTGGCCACCTAGCATACTTCTCGGCGAGCTTTGTAACGTGTTCCATCAAGATACCCGTCTGGATAACCTTGACATCAGCCAAAGCAGAGTCCCAGGTGAGATGAACGTTGACCAAGATGATGCGGGCTCCTGTCAGTCGTGACTCAAAGAAGCAGATGACGGCAATGTTGTCCTTGGGCATCACACGGTTGAAGACATCGTGCTGGTTCTTCATGTCGGGTCGGTTGATAGCAATAGTAGCAAACTCGATCAACTGCTTATCCAGCAGGATAAACTTGCTCTGCTTGTAAAAGACGGCACATCCATCCACTGACTGCGCGTCCTTCTCCGACATGGTCTTTGCTCGGGACTTGGGCCAGTGAACACCCTTGTAGTCCATTTGCGCCAGGTCGGGGCTGAGGTCCTCCTTGAATGCATCCGTAGAGACCTCCTGAAGAGCAAGAAAGTCGGCATCGCGGATCCGAAGCTCCTCCAAGATACAGTCCTTGCGGTACTCCCAGTTGAGGGCACCCGTGGGGGTGTAGCCGTATGTCTGGGGAGTCGCGTACTTGTCGCAGAGAATGTTCCATGAGAAAACCTTGATCTTTTCCAAGTTGGGTGACACATCTTCCTGAATGACGATGGGTTTGCGGTGTGCAGGAGCCAGGGGAACTGTTTGCGTTCAGCATAAACTCTATCGTCAAGATACGTATCAACTTACTCGGGGCGCCTTCTCTCAGTGCATTGATCAGGCTCTTTGTTCCCTTTTCCATTATCTCCTGCTTCACGTCATGCTCCAGGGGGTTTCCTTCGATGCCCAGCATCTCGAGAAGGTGGAGTGATCCCAGTTCAAAAGGCAATGTCTGGATATTGTTGTTGAATAGCAGCAGCTGCTTCAGATAGGTGCACATTCCGACCTCAGGGGGGATCTCTGAAATCTGGTTGAAGGAGGCATCAAGATGGCGTAACTGGCGTAGCTCTCCAATTGCGTTGGGAAGTCGAGTGAGCTTGTTTGAAGCAATGTATAGCTCGTTCAGGAACTGGTACCTGAACAACTCTGGTGCCAAGTTTCGCAGACCCTGACCGCTCATGTCCATATTATGCCAATCTTGGCGTCGGGTCTCCTTCTCCACGGGCGCAGGACGCCGTCGATCAACACTATCGTTCTCGCTATCCGCCTGGGCGCGTATGGTGGTGGGCGGAGGGCCGCCAATGCCTCTGTTTTCCGACGCCTTGAGCCTAGCATAGTAGTGCGGTTGTTGTTGATCGGTCATGGCAGCATGCGCTCGCTCAGCCTCCTTGTGCATCCTCAATTGCTCCTGCCACATCTCGTTCGGGGGTGCTTGTCCTCGTGTTGTCGCCGAATGACCATTCTGGAGAGCGCTTGCATTGAAAGGACTCGAGTTTGAGAGTACGCCAGAGGCGAAGCTCGAGTGGTGGCTCAATCCATTGGCGTTGGGCATGCCATGGTCATGCTGAAGCCCCTGGTGATGCTGGGTTTGAGAAGGGTGTTGATGTTGAGAGTGTTGGAAGTTGTACAGTAGGTTGGGCATGCCTCGCCCGGCACCATTGATCCGGGCATGTTGACCTTGCCCGGAGTGTTGGGTAAACATCCCGGCAGGGGTATTTCAGTCTGATGGTGGGTTATAGATTGGGGGGTGGTTTTGGTAACTGCGCCGGCGAGCAGCACGGCAGCAGGTAGCGCTTTTCGGCAGTCTTTATCGATGGTGGGGGGTGTATCGAGCGACTGGACCAGCTCATCGGCCGTCGAGTGAGCGCGATGGTTGGGTTGGTGCGATTCGCGGTCGTAGTGGCGCGGGGGACTCGAGAAGTGTGGAGTGACTCGACGTCAACCTCACCCAAGATTCAAAAGGAGAGATGGCAATAGTAGCTCGCGTTTGCGCATGGGCCCGTCGGGTTAGCCTCTCTGCGTGTGCAGTTGCGTAGTGAAGAGATTCGGCTCAAATGTCGATTCGTCGCAGGTCAAGAGCTCATCGAAAGGTGGTGTCGCAGCGGTTTCCGGGGAAGGCTGGGGTGTTTTGGTGTTTATCCGGCAGCTTAGAATGAGCCACAGACGTTGGAGCGACGGTGCTTTCGGAGGCAAGAGGAGGATCGCGAGGAGTATGCGAGAGTCAAGAAATGTAGCTACAAAGACATGTCAGTCAAAGCTTGAGGCAAAGGTCATCATGGGAGGGGATCCAAGCTTTTGCGACACGTGGAGGTGTCCTCAGCTCATGCAGGGACCACACACAGAAAAGAGCGAACGCAGCAATGCGAAATATTCACTGAAAGGTCAACTGATACTTGGACAGAAGAGTAGTGGGCGATATCAAGAGAGCATTCGGGTCGTGACTGTGATGCTGGTGGCACTGCGACGACGGACGAGTGCCGGAGCGAGCGATATGGAATCACGTGCAACTGCTCCGCATCTTGATGGCTCGTGCGGCTGAGAGATCACGTGCAGCCTTATTGAGCCTTGAAGGGCGAGCTCAGTAGGGCAACAACAACCACAATTCGCGTAGCATTGACAGAAAACACAGAAACATGAATAGAAATTGCTTCACCTTGGAGAATCGCAAGTTTTCGACTTTTTATTCGCATTCAGGAGATGGTTACACATCGTGATCTGAGTTTGCATTTTATCGAATTCACACAACTCTCCTGCCCAGCCTGCAGCAACAACAACCAACTCTGTACAAGCATTGCGGGTGCGGGACTGACTAGGATTCTCGCAGCATCTCAAGCGTCTATCTCGATGGCATCGACAGGGACAGAAACAGCGCACAGGCCCCATCACTTCTACAGCATTCCATGAACACGGCATGGAAACATGTGTTCGAAACCTCCTAGAGCTAGCCCAGCGCTGCAAGAAGGCCGTCGGATAGAAACTGGGATACTGCAAACCACAGCTCTGACGCAATGAGTTCAACTCCTCAACGAAAGCGATGGCGCCTTCAGCTCCCGGCGGAAGCGTTTCGATCAAGCTTGTTTATTGGCGTTTTGCCGACGAGATTTGATCCACTAGGACAAGCCGCACCCATTTTCGGGGCCTTCTTCGAATGAGGCCTGGGGTTGCAAGCTAGGCCAAGCATTGCCCGAGTCAGGCTTCTCCAACTAGCGACTGCATTCGATGCTCGGTCAATGCCATTCACCAAGCAATCACGGTCTTCCCGACGGTACTTCCGAGCAATTGAACTCGCCAAAACATCGCGAAAAGAAGCATGGGCCTGATCGCAAAACTCCGGAATGAAGAGTTCCATCACTGACGTCCCAAGCATGCACGAGTCCGTATTGCTGGGCCTCTTAGGCAACAACAAACCTGACTAGGTGTGACATCTCTAATCTGCCGAAAATAGCACCGTTCTCCCAGGAAAAGTGGTGCAACCAGTGGTACGAGGACCGTGAGCCTATGTGAACCGTTCCGTCCTTGTCTTTCAAACAACTCGAGTTCTCCTGAAAACGGTCTGTGGGAAGAGGCTGTTTGAGACTCGAAGCACGTTTGCAAATCGAAGCCTCGGTGTCTCGGCTAGCAATCATTGAGGCGACCCGCCATAGAGAAGAGATGCATCCGATCACCCATCGTGCAGGTCACTGGGACACACAGACAAGGCTGATCCCAGCAACAATGCCAAAGTCGCATCACCATGTCCGTTGCAGATTGCGCCGGTTGCAGTTGGAGTTGCAGGATGGATCCTTTGGGCATGGATATTTCAACCGCCATGAAAAGAAGATGCTGATGACGGGCTTCATCAGCCACGACCACCCATCCGGCCAACCAAACAGGCCTCGGGACGCCCTGGCGCCAGGCTGAGGTTGATTATTCGATACGCGTCAATAGCACATCAGCGACCCGGATGACGGGCGGGAAAAGGATGTGCGGGGGAGAGCCAACGGACGGCCGCCGCTCCACACCCCAGAACCCAGACACACTCCGCAGTCGAATGGGATTCTTGCTCTACAGGGCTAATGACAGCCCAATTGTCCGTTCGTACTGGGAAAAAGCATCGCCCCGAGAGGAGCAGGTGAGGAGAGGAGGGGGAGGGGAGGATGCTGCTACTGCTGCGTGCGTCCCTTCTCGTCTTGTCGGGTTCCGTATATAGAATGTGACTGCTGCCGCCGCCCTCTGCCGCGACCTGAAACTCTACAGTTGGCTTGCCATCCGCTCCGCCGTGTGCAAACCGCGTCAAACTTTATCACCCGCGACAGCGACTCATTCTGTTGTTCTGTTTGAGGCGTCGACGCCAGAACCCCTTCAGGCGAGAGGGTTTACTGTACGGTATCCGTCTGACATTGACACGGGAGGCGCTGGTCGCCGACTCGCTCAACTTGACAGGGCCAAGCATCACGGGACCGAACTGCCCGAGAAGCGACGCCATCATCGCAAACTGCTAGATCGGGCTGGTCTCACCATAGAGTCGGAGGCGACAACAACGTCAACGCCTTGTCCAAACAGCCTGACGGCGTCCAAGAGACACAATCATCAAGGGCGTGAAAGATGACACCCACGCCAGCGGGCCTCTACCAGGAAGTCAACCACCCGGGCGCACGCAACTCGACGAGCAAACAGGTGCCAACGGATAGGAGGATCTACGGTTGCGAGCGCTTCCGATACATCACATTTGGCAGGCCTTCTGCCCGAAATTCACGTTTCAGTTGTCGCCTCTGGTGGTTGGTTTTACACTGATCATCTCTATCGGCAGACCCGTGACGATACGACATTACCATTCGGGACCCGTTTGACGGAAGGATCTGTTTCGAAGCCGGTCCCAGCAGTCCTAGCGGTCCAAGCAGTCCCAAGTCCAAACGGAAAAGAGGCACCGTTTCCGAAATCATCTCCTGACGCCGTCCGTCTCCGTCTGATCAACGGTCCGTCCTCCCAAGCAAGACAAGATCCAAGAACGGGTGGTGCACGCACGGCACGACATCAGATCAGCTGCTGCTGAGCATCGACAAAAGGGCCAAAGCAAAGCAAGGCAGGGGGCTCATCTTGGATCAGCCAGAACCAGACCGACCAGTGCAGTGCGGTGTCGTTTCCCCTGCTCTGCACGGTCAGCGCCCTAGTAGGGGATTCCTTCCGGGAGGCAATCCGGGCCAGGTCCGGGCTTCACAACCCAGTTCCGCGGTGGGAGAAGGGTTCTAGAAGCACCAAAATTCGGCCAAAGGCGGTGGATACGGCCAGGCACAGGACGCTCGCAGGCTCTAACAGGTCAGCAGCAATTGGGTGCCGCGGTTCCAGCGTCTTTCTTTAGCGGCGGTGGAACGCCTCAGCCACCCCTGTTTGCTTGGGTACCGCACACGGAGGTAGCCCTGGGCCTAACCCCCCATCCATCGGCCAGCTTGCGCCAAAGAGGATAGCCCAGGACCGTGACAATGTCGGAATGGAGCGGATTTATCTACGCCTCTGCCGCCCCTTTACCCACCTTCAGTCGACGGACGCAGGGTGAAAAGGAGTGGCAGCGCCCCGAAACTCCCCCACGATCCAATTCGGCCTCACAAGACCCCAACCGCAGTCGACGTCCGTTTCGACACACGAGGACGTCCAGCGGCAGCCAGGGTAGCCGCTCGTCGCACGAGTCGTCCCTGCTGCATTCCAGCAGCCCCGCCGTGGGGGAAGACGACACACATCACTCTCGTCCTCAGTCAAAGGTGGTGTCATCTGACTCGCGCGTGTCTGCTACGTCGACTGTGAGCTCTTCCAACAAATCTCTCCTGAGCCTCGGGACTGGTAGTACAGGGTCATCCATCTTCTTCAACCGACCTCTGGTGACTGCCGAAAAGAACCGCCAGCTCGACCGCCAGACTCGACATCGTCACCCCGAGACACCGTCTTCAGCCTCTGTTGATCTGAAAAATGTCGCCATGTATTCCGAGCTGGAAGCCAGTAACAAGCCCATGTCGGGCGTCACTAAGCAGCTAAACCTTTCTTTTCCCCGAACCGAGTCTGTATCCTCGGCCAGCGGTGCCACGATATTATCAACGCACACCATGACTTCAACCGACCATACCAACTCGACCGAGAACCCCGCCACGAAACCCTTTGTCGTCCGCAATGGGCGCACTTACTTTAACGACCCTGGGGCAGCCTATCCTCTCCCCGCCGACTTGACCGAGCTCCATCGACAGTCCCTTCGAACGTTGCTCTTGATACAAGTTTATGGCGCGCCCGTGGTTACCCCGTCACTGAGGGTGAATCCCCCACAGCGCGTGTTGGAGCTGGGATGTGGTACTGGATTCTGGAGTATGATGTGCCATCGGTACTTTAAGGAGCGAGGCCACAGCGGCATCTCGTTCACCGGTGTCGATATCGCGCCCCTGGCCCCTGGGAGTGCTGGGTCACCAGCCGAGCTTTGCAAGCCTGACAAGGACATGAATTGGCGGTTCGTCCAGCACGATCTCCGTCAGTTTCCCTGGCCTTTTGCAGAGGAAGAATTCGACCTCATCATGGTCAAAGACTCGTGCATGATGGTCCCCAGTCATGTCTACCAGCTCTTCATCGAGGAGTACCTACGCATGCTGAAGCCAGGCGGTGTGATTGAGATCTGGGACAGTGACCCGACATTCCGTATGCTTCGACCACACGTCCCCAGCGCCGTACCCGGCTCCAACGAAGCAGAGGAACACGAGGCTGCGCTGGACCTCGGCGCCTATCTAATGACACCAAAGACACCACTCTCAGCACCACTCAACGCATTCCTAGTCGAGTACAATACCTGGCTATCGCGTGCCCTCGAAGCTCGACAACTTTCGCCTGTGCCTTGTTCTCTGATCAAGGCCTACCTTATGCAGGAAGCCGAGATTTTGACCGAGATTCGATCGAAGCGGTTGGCTATTCCCCTGAGCGAAGTCCGATGGGAGCGAGAGGGCGTCGGCGGTGTTGTAACCAAGGATGGTAAATCGTACGTGGAGATGAAGGCCAAGTCAACGCCTCACCAGAAGGTCGAAAAGAAGACCCTGACGGCAGGACAAGCGGCACTACGCAAGACTGCTCTCCTGACGGTTGCGCAGCTGGTGCAGGCACTGGAACCGATTCTCCGAGAAGCAAGCGGCAAGAGCCAGGATGAGTGGGATATCTGGCTCAGTAAGATGATGGCAGACCTTATGAGCGAGAGTGGGACAAGTTGGGGAGAATGCTTGGAGGTGGGAGCGTGGACAGCGAAGAAGAGGTTTCCCGGTGGTTAAGTCACGGGGGCATCACATCACGCAAAAGCAAAGAAAGTCACCACCCACGTGGGTGACGACAGACGATCTGGCAATAGTTTCTATCTAACGGCCAGGCCTGGAATGTTCCCGCGTTCACAACGTGGGGGCACATGTCTTATATCCCGATACGGCTTGGCTACTCCCTCGACTGCTTCGTCACCCTCCATCTCTCCCTCTCTCAACTTCCTCGCACCTCTTTCGATACCAGCATCTTCTACATACCCCCCTTTATGCGTCGGCATCATACCGTTTTCTCAAAGTGCGATACCTTTTTAAATAGTACCTATACCCAGATGATTAGCAAAAATAGCAAGGACCAGGCTTGGAATTTTGGCAAGGGGGTCGGGTGTGTGTGTGTGTGTGACGAAGGATTGAAAGAATGATGGGAAATATGTGTTATTTTTTTTCTTTTATTCTGGACATGGTTTATGCCCTCGGGACAAATGAAACTTTCTTGGATATTTTCTTTTACTGAGATGCTGCTAATGCCGTATATACTGATGTTGTTTTTACGGCTTTGCAACTTCTTTTCTCCATGATGGAGGCTTTTTGATGAAGTGGTTTGGACGGATGGGTGGGAAAATGATATGACCTTGGTAGTGTTTTCTGAATAGACGGATGGGAATTGATGCTTGAGATAACGTCTTGATAACTGAAACCATGTCCCCGTGAGACGATAGTTGTTGGTAGCGAATACGAAGTGGGATTGTTCATGGACAAGACACCTTTAACAACGAAGAACAATGAACTTACAATGTCTCGATCTCTACATCAAGTCAGTACATGTGATCCATGGATCTAGACGAGGGAGCTCACCCTTCTTAACATATTCAGCTTGCGCAATACCCTGCCGGATCTTGTCCTCATCGCGCTCAGCAGCCTTGGAGATGAAAGCCTTGTGCAGACGGGGACGAAAGTAGTCGAAACCGAGAGGATATTCTCGGCCAAGATATAGCAGCTCTACCGAGGTGTGAGTATACGCCAGTCTGTATTCCCCTCTCGATGGAGACTCGAGGCTGAGGTTCAAACCTACCTTTGTAGATGGCAATGACCTGCCGTCGAAGCTCAGGATTAAGACTCGCCATCTTGCCTCTGCATGATCCAACGTGCAACAGTTTCAATAGCACTAGTACTAAGGTATGAAGCCGAATGTATGATGCCGAGTCAACATGTTTCCCTCCCAGGTCGTGTGGCTCAACAACCCCCCGCATCGCCACATCAGCCTCCGCCCATGCAAGGCTAACTCACGTTATTCCAACACCCCGCTACAGCTTCAGCCACAAATACCAACCTTTCAACCTCGCATCATCCAACCAACACTCACTCCACGACACCCCAATTGACCGTTCACCATGGTTCCGAAACCACCGAGAATATTTGTCCAGCGCTCGACACCCGCCACGAGACACTTTCCGAACCTTCATCGTATTCAACCTGGTTTGCAGGTCCGGCGGGGCGGCATCCCCAAGGACCCGAACGATAATGAGAGGAGGAAGAGTCTGCGTACCATGTACCAGGATATGGGCGTCCTGGTATATTCGGGTATCAGCACGAAGCAGGTCAACAAGATTGGAGACCTGCTGAAGGAGGCTGTCAAGCCGGCTCTTCGGCTCAGCACTGCCCCGAGGCATCAGGGCGAGGAGGAGTTTGACAAGTTTGCTGTGTACCGGTTGCAGACGGAGGAGTGGCATGTCGACCCTTTTTACAGGCCCAAGGTTTGTTGATGAAGCTCTAATTAACTTTGTTCTGTCGTGCTAGTTCAATTGCTAACTTGTTTTTCTTTTCCCCTTCACAGCGTGGATACATCAAGGTTGAAGGGTTGCTAGACCTCGGTCTCAAGGCGGCGCGGCGATGGGCAAACCATGTCTTGGAAAAGGCAGAGGAGGTCGAGTCATTGAGGGGGTCTTTTGGTTTCACAGAAGCAGACGTGAACATAACCTTCAACTCTGCGAATCGCGGAGGTGTCATACATGTAAGTCACTCCAGTCCCCCCCCCTTCTTTTGGAGTGAACGCCAGGCCAACAAGCACACAGCACACAGTAAACGGACCCCGACGTCTCCCCGTCGACGCATTCGTCCTCGTAGGAGGAGGAAACAAGTTCTCAATGCGAGTACACCTCTTCACCGTTGGCATGAGGAAACACGTCGGAACGATAAACCTCAACCTTGTGCCAATCAACAAGCTAAATCATCTACACGACGTGGGGAAGTGGGGTTCGAGATTGCAAGAGTTGTTCGACCTCGCCCCGAGCGATCATGCCCCCGATGTTGAACTGCTCCGGGAGACGATGGATGGCTTTTACGACCTGGAGCGTGAGGTCTGGTATAAAATCTTCTCGGAGAATGCTCAAGCCAAAGCGAGGGCGAGGGTAGAGGCCAAGAACAAGGGGAAGGAAGAGGACATGGCCAAGATAGAAGCAGAGGCTAATGCTCAAGTGGAGAAGGAAGAAGCCGAGTCTCAATCTCAAAAGTCAGAAGAGAGTGAAGCTCAACCGGAGCAGAATAGTGCTGAGACTGCCACAAGAGTTGAAGAGGCATGAGTGTTGAGTTTGGAAGAGATATTGTATCATCACAGCATATATGTCAGCATACATCTACAGCTTGATAGAGCAAGCAAGTCAACAGACAAGGTCGCATCAAAGGAATGGGGTCATCTAGAGACGTCAGTTTGTTCAAAGCTCCATAAGATCCCCTTACTCACCGTGCTCACCTTCACAAGCCCTGTTCACCTTGAATACCCCATGTCCGGGATTTCATTCATCCACAGATAACCCCCTTGTCTCGCAAGCACGCGACACCCGGAAAACCCGCGAAGATAAAACGGCTGCGGAAAAGGGGAAAAAAGCAAGCACAAAACGGTGTGGCTAAACGCTTCGCAGCACCCAAGTTATCGTGTAACGGGCGCGCGGCAACCGTACCAACACACACCGTCTTGCTCCCATCGGCGTGGTCGGGGTTGATTGGTGCCGGGGAGTCGTCACGCGCAGCAAAGAGATGCGTCGTGTGCAGGAGAAAAGGGTGGGAGGCACTTGAAGGGAGCATCCCACGAAAATAGCATGATGCTGGGTATCCCCAAGTGTTGCGATCCAATCGTCATGGTGTTGTGGTTGTTTCGAGGCCGTAGGATGGGACGGGATGTTTCAAGCAGCCTCCGGTTTACCTATTAAGGAAGTAAGTCAAGAGAGACTTCAACGTGATAACGCAGGAAGATCTTGGGCGGATTTGCGTTGCATGTCAATCAAGTCCCATATTTGGAAGCATCAGACGTCAGCTCCCCAGAGAAAACCACGCATCGGGATCGTAACCGGGCGCTTCTGCAGAGACAACCTGACAAGCCATGGATGTCTCTGACAGACACCAGAGCCTCCCCAGCTAAAAACGCCAGCTTGGAGTGGCGCCCTTCATGCAGCACGGCGCATCCCGCGCGCGGCCAGAGGCTACAGCGATCCCCGCCCTCGAAAAGGGTCCAGACCAGGGAGCTGGTCATGCTTGGTCGCTTCGACTGCCGTTGGGGGCCTTCAGGGTTCGGCTCCGGGACTGAACTCTTGACCGTGGAGAAGTCTCGAGATGATCAGCGAGGCAAACGACATTAGAGTCAGGCCACTGCTGCCAGAGACTGCCGCCAGAGGCAAGCAAGCAAATCACTGCCTAGAGCAGACTCGTCACGGTAACCCAGCAGCAACCGGATAACCCCTCACCGTCATTTGACCATGACCATGACCACCCCGCGGCGATGGCTCTGGCTCTTGCACACGGCTTGTTGCTAGCATCGCCGCAATGCGTGATGGAGGATGTTGTGCAGGGACGGCGTGATAAGGCGGACCAAAGAAAATCAAGACAAGTGCCGGCGCCGGCGGCATCAAAGGGACCCCAAGGCCAAGATGCGGGCGTAGTGTTGCGATTTGCTAGAGCGACCATGATCGTCGTCCTCCTTGCAAGTATCGACCTCCTCATCCCTGTATTGTTTAAGCGAGACCCGACACGAGCATGTGAGTTGAGGATGGATCCAAGGCGAGCTGAATCTATCTACCGAGAATCGAGGGCAAATTACCGAGAAGCACGATCGTGCATTCTCATTATGGGATAGTCTTCCCTTGGCCAAGGAAAAAGTCCTCGGAAAATAACAAAGACCAAGGCCAAGTGTGAAAGCGGCGGTCTGACACGACAGACATGGCTCCAGGGCTTGTCCTTGCCCATAGCGCACATGCCAGGCCATGAGTGGATGGCATCTGTCCTGTGGAGAGGGCATAAGCATGGATGAGCATGGCCTTGCAACCTTGACCGTTTATGCCGTGGCAGCAGATCTGGTTCACGGCGAGATACTCCATTCGCAGGAGCAAAAATAGCGGGACGATCGGCGCGTCTGTTGTCGGTCGTGACTGAGTAATGAGGGGGTTTTGCTGGTGTTGTTGCTGTCCAGTGGTGCAGGCATCATTTACCAGGGGTGGGGACTTGAAGAGACTTGTGCGTTCTAGCAGGGGTCTTTGGAGTGCGACATGCTGCAACTGAGTAGTATTCTGGATAAAAGACAACAGGCGAAAGTTCCTAAAGAGTAAGTACAGCGTAGGATTGGACAAGAAGGCCTGCGATGCTGGTCACAATCGGCGATGGCCCAAGTTAAGCCAAGGATCGTTCGTGATAATGTTGGTCAAAAGCGGGACGAGAGATTGAAGGATGCGGAGACTAGGTTCTAAACGAGCAGAGGCCGTCGAAAGCGAAGAAGAGTTGAAGGATCTGAAGCAATTGAGTTCTGATATCTCTCAGTTACACAGACTGTTCTCAGTTCCACAGACTGTGTTGTGTGTGACGGCCAACTTACCTGATACGACATCGGCCAACCCGCGTTGCTCGTTCAAAAACAAAACAGCCACCACGCTACTCTCTCTGCATGGCATGGGCGTTTCGACACGACTCAAGCCAAAGGGATTTCATCGTCCGTGTCCGTACTGTAGGTAGCCAGAGCCAGGGATTGATGATCCTGGAAACATGGTTCAATAACCCTTGCTGCCATGCCCATGGCCGGCCCATTTCCCCTTGATCGACCCAGGCCCTTTCCCCCAATCGGCAGTCCGTGGCGTAAACGACGTCAGTAGCAAAACACAGGCCCTTGGAAGGAAAAATGACCAAAAGGTGGTATCGGCCGTCTTCCCAAGTTTCACCTTGATCCGGCCGAGCTGAGGGGCGACCGCCAAAAGCTTAACATCTGGGGCGCTACTCGGCGATTCGTCCAAGGCGAGCCAGCAATGTGGCCACCGGAGGCTGCCGAGGTGAGGGCTTCGCATCAGGGCCAGGTAGGTCTGGTATGTATCTAGGTGAGAGTAGAAAGGTACCACGCCGTACCATACCATCTGATGAGGCTGGATGTTGTCTGTTTTGCGGAGGGAGCTGAGACGAGACCGGGAGTCCCGGGGTGAACCCTGGCCAAGCCCGTGACAGAGGATGCAAGCGATGGCGTGCGCACGCACGCACACGTTGTGTTTGTCTTATGAAAGGTTGAAGCCATCTTATGAGAAGATCCGGATACGCGGATGCAGGTAAAGGGAGAGAGAGTCAGACCGTTGTCGTGGTATTCATGGTCATCTTGAGACACAAGGCCAAGTCGCAATAATTAGCAATTATCTCCTCACGTCATAAATAAACCAAAACGCGATGACGCGCCAATCAACGTGATTTGTTTATGAAGGAGTGAGACTGTCAACTTGGTGTCTGTCCCGTCTGTCAATCAATCAAAGCTCTGGTCTTGTGACGGGATGTGGATGGAGATGGAGCGCCTCGTGCCTGCCAATTGTTTCGCGACTTCTTTCCTTTGCCAAAAGCAGGGCTCGCACAGTGTCAAATACGGTGCGATTGATTGTGGAGAGGACTCCAAGCCCTCCTCCAACTTGATTTTCCTGGCAAAACTCCGTTACGGGATTCGAGAGGCAGCCTCGGTATTTGAACAATGGTGCTTCTACAGTACATCATCCTTATCATATGTCATGGACGAATGGATGCATTGACAGATGAGCTCCCCGTGTCATGAGTTGATTAGGGCTGGTCCATTGGTTGATCGTGGACACAGTCAGCGCAGAGTAGCGCCTCGTCTCATCCGACCCAACCTTGTTCCTGGGTACCTGATCCGTTGGCATTTGATCAAGGAAGCACCGGAAACTTTGTCAGGATCTCTTGAATCTTCTTTCTGTCTACCAGAAAACCAACGTTTTAACCGCTCGCGAGGAGAGGGAAACGCGGCGCAGCAAATCTTGACACGCTTCTCGCTGACCCAACTTGCCAGGGCCAATTATCGACTCACTGACACGAATCGGTACCCACCGATACCTGCAACGCTCGTACTTCCCCACCTATTGACACGCCTTTAGCGCTCACCTCAGGTAGACCCAGGTCCCCTCAATTCCGCCCTCCAGGATGGTCGAGGATGGACATGGACCCCTCGCGGCTCGTGATAATGTGGTCCTGAGCGCAGCTGGAGCCCTGAACCTGTTCAGCCACTAAATCTACAGTGGGCTCAGTAGACCATGGCCCTATAGCAGCCCCCCCCGTGGCACAGTGTGAAAACTCATCCCAGCACCCCGCCCACTGCCTCGCTCGCTATTCCCGTTCCCGTCCATCCTTTTGCATTCGGTCGCTCCATTCCTTTCCATTTCTCTTACTTCCACAAGCACGAGCCTGGCCTCGACAGCCAAAAATCTCCCACCTCCACCAACTTCAACTCTTATCCACATCAACAACCTCGCACAGTTTGTAGCCTCTCGTAAAACAAACCAGGCAGAACTACAGTACAACGACACATTCGCTCCCTGAGGCCCTCCGGCCGATACTAGCCAGTTTTTTTCGCTTCTCGAGCCGACGAGTAGTCCCCCTCCTTGCCGGTCCTTATCGTTTTCACTTCAGGTCCCTCGACCGTTGTTTTTGCTGTGATCCGTTCTGGACGCCCACCGATTCGAATGCATATGTCGACCCCGAACTCTATTGTCGCAACGACTTTCCTACATTTCCTTCCGACTTCGACTTCGATATCAGATTCTCTGCCCCTCGGTTCATACTAGGAGGCCGACAAAATCAGTCTGGACTTGCAACTAGGCAAATCCCTCGACCTTCCAAGCCCTTCATCTCGAAAGGCTTGCCCCGGCTGCCGGCCCTGGTCCGAAGAGGTGCTTGGGTCCGTCAGACTGTGGCAAGAGGTCAAAGTCGTTGCGCATGCCTCGCGCTCCAGGTTCGGGCAAGCGACAGCAAGGCGCCGCCAGTCACCGCGACACTCGTCATGAGAATGGCCTTGTAGGCCCGGCCAAGCGATCTTCAGACAAGAAGGGCTCAGGGCAGCTCGACAGCTCTGCTCGCCGATCCGACCAAGGCGTCGCCGGCGCTGCAGGGCAGTCGACGCCAGCCAACGGCCTTACCAACGGTTCCTTCAAGCACTGCGTTTATGATGCCTCGAACGATTCTCGCGCCAACGACGATCACCGCCGCTCCTCGCTCGGTGCCGTATCCGAAATGTCCTCCGACTCGTCCAACTCCGGCGGCGCCAATGGTGTCGTCGACGCCGGCCACCGTCAGATCGATGTCAATGCCATGAAGAACGCCGACGTCCACCGCGACTCGGGTCCATTCGATCTTGCCACCACCGTCCTCAAGACTCTGCCCATGCAGGATACGCTCGCGATTCTCATCATCCTCATGCACGTCCCGTCACTCTCGCTCACGGTCATCTACACCATCTTCACGTTCCTCACCTTTGTCCCTCCCGTCACGACCAGCTCGGGTATGAATATCAACCTCGCCGAGATCTTTGACGGAAATTCTACTATGCCGTCCCTGGTCACTGTTTTGTGTATGGATTTCTTCTTCCTTCTGATATGGCTTTTTCTGTGGGGTCCAATCCAGGATGCAATTCTTGATTTCGCCAAACCAGTCATTGCCATTACTCTAGGAGGAGGGACCAGCACGAGGGATGGAACTTCAAGAGGACTCACCACATGCTTCATGTGGGTGGTTGGCCATCATCTACTTCGAGGGACTAAAGCTCACTGGGGTCGCGTGGCTCGCCACATCCCGGAGCATTGGCGGATCCCTCAAGTTTTCAACAGCTCTCTCAACCCCACCTCGAGCGTGTACGATAAGAGGAGTGCATATGGGTGGGTGAGAAGCGTTTTAGCTATTCACATCTTGACACAGGGCATCGTACGATATGTTCGAGAATGGTATTTGAGGCGCGAAAAGGCCAATGCCTCTGTCGGAGCCAACGATCCCGAGGCCGGGAAACCACCCAGCGTGGTAGGTGACACGGCCAACGAGGGAGGATTCGCGACACCAGATACAGAGACAGGACTACAATCGGCGCCTCCTGTGTCAACAAGCAAAAAAAGAAGAAAGCAAAGCACTCAAGTTCGCCTACAGCAACCACTATGGGCGGCACTAGCGAGCACAAAGATTGTTGTAGTGAAGGAATATGAGTTGTCTCATGCGGCCTCAGAGTCAGCTGGGACCAACGCAACTGACATTCACAACCTTGGAAACGCTCCGTTCAACAACCAACCCAGCCAAATATGGATATCCTACATCGGAAGCGATGAAGTATGTTTTAGCACCAGCCATTTCCCCGAAATCGATGACGACGCACCGCGATCCGTCGAGTCTTCTGGCGAGGACTCGCGACCTTCCAATATCGACACTTCGAAGCCTTTCTACGTCCGGGTTAACAACGCTGTCTGGCAGCCTACGCGCATGTTTCCTATCGAGGAATCCCCGGAGGATTCACGAGAGGGTGTGTGTTGGACGGGCGATATCTATGGACTCCGACCTGCTTCCAAGTACGAGTGCGAGTTTCTAGACAGCCAGACGGATAAGGTTCTTTTCTCGACAAGCATTAGGACCATCCAGGCCACGCAACGAGAGGCGGACGGTGTCCCCGCTCCTGTGGCCAATGGACAGCGTTCTCTTCGACCGGATTCTCCCGCCACGACTCTCAGGACTTCGCTTGCTGCGGTTGAGCTGAAGTTCAATGAGGAAAAGTCACGCCTCAAGACTCTTCGTAAGGAGTTTAAGAACCGGGCCAGCAGTCTCAGAAAGGACAATGAGCTTTTGGATAACCAACTTGCGTCTGCCGGAAACCACGATGAAAAATTCAGACAAAAGATTCGCCAACAGGAACTTGGAAAATCGCAAGCCGAGCGGGAGACCAAGGAGATTACCGATCAGCTCAAGAACTTTGACCACTCGCCTGACCTCCTCGAGCATAAGAAGAGAGTCGAGAGACAATACAGCAGTGAAAAGAAGGTTTTTGATGCAGCTCAGAAGGCGTTCAAGGAACACAAGGTCGGACTGGAGAAGGAGATCAAGGCCAAGGAGGTTGAAAAGTCCAACCTCAACACTCGCCGAAACAAGGTCGCCACGCGCATTGCCAAGGTTGAGAATGAGCTTGCCAACATCACCGATGCTAACAACCGTGGTCTCGATGAAGCCGAACGACGCAACCAGGAACGTAACATCTGGCAGGAGCATGTAGCCGGCATCGAAGCGAACTACAATGAGCGTCTTGCCCAAGTCCGTGCTGACAACGCGGCTCGGGCTGAGCACATTAGGAACGCCCAGATGCAGCTTCAAAGCTTCCACGAGTTCATCAACTCGGCCAACGGCATGGCGTACGAGCTGGCTGATGCAGGCCACCCGCACCTTGGTCCTCCTTTTCAACCCACCACGACCACGGCGAGCACCTGGAATCCTGATCCCACAGCTCCTCCGCATTACCCGACTGGCCTCTGGCAGGGCTCCGGCGATGTCCTTCCTTCTGTTTCTGCTCCTGCACTCCCTTCCATGTCCCTTTGGCATCCTCCGCCGACTGCGTCGTCTTTTGAGCCACGAGTGACCCGATCTAGAGGACGCAGCTCCAGCATGCTGAGTAACGTCAGCGGCTTCACTCAGTCGAGCGATGAGGAGTATGCGTCGCCACCCATGGAGTCTCATCGAGTCAGACACATCTGGGCGAGTCGTGCCAGGGCCAGCGGAAGCGGTGGCGGTAGCACCGGCAGCAGCGGTGATCCGACGAGCCCTTGAGTGTCTGCACAGTTGTGTGAGTGATGCGTTCGGACTTGATGGAGATCTGTAACTGGTGGAAGCGGCTGTTTGGTTTGATTCGAGATGGCTAGGCTGTGAATAGCTCTTGCAGGTGAATAAAAGTAGTGCCTTTGTTATATGATTTCCCAGCCAGCGTAAGGCGGTGTACCGTGACCGCTTCCCTTTGTTGTCTCTAATGTTTGTTGAGCCACGATTGGACGGATGCTGTGGTCTTGGCAAAGGTGAATGGGGTGGACCCTTTAAGCTAACCCAGCCTGGATTTGACTACATGCCATAGCGACAAGGTCTACTTGTGTTGATGCTTTAGCCGATGATATCTGACAAATGTTCAGGATGTGTGAGGGCTTTCCGGTATCTATTTGACGCCGTCCAAACAGGCTTGCTGCTACGACGCAAGATGGAAATGATGGTGATGCCCGAGACTGCCAAGCCAAGTGGCCAGCCCGACTGAATAGACGTCAAGAGAGATGAAGTTGGTTTGATCAAGTAACGGCCAGCATGACATTACCCGATTACTCGTCTCGCTGGCAAAGCAGGTCGATCGCGATAAGTGTTGAGTCTCCATCCTCGACTCACTGAGGATATTGACTTGATCATACAACCCACACCTACCATCAATAGCAAAACGATTTCCGCATGCCTTCCAAAACTATCCCAACTCTTTCATTCGTCCATGGTATGCCTGTTCCAGCCTTTGCTTTCCCCTGTCGTTGAAACGCAGTAACAATTTTTCTCCCTGACTTGTTAGTGAGGGCTGGAAAACCGGGACTTTTACACCAAGAACATTAACCATGACTGTTTCGTTCTCCTTGTTGCGCAGGTTGTATTGGGTCCTTTGGGGCCATGTCTTCATATTGAACATCTCGATGTCAACGTGTTTGATAGAACCATTTGATCGGTCATCTTTCGCTGCCACTTTATCCACATTTCTTATAATCTCGTAAGTCATTTTCCCGGTTGGCCCGTCACGTCTAATTTTCCATTAAATTCCATTAACAATTTGGCATCAGAAATATTTCCCAACTTCACATGGCTCCTAGCGACAGGTGTGTCTTTGGTCATGGCGGGCAATTATCGCCGCCGTATTGACCTCTTTGCCCAGCAATGACATTGTCCTTGGTGGTCGTAGTACCTGGCTTTGGCATTTTACTCCTCTCTTTGTTCATAATTACCGGTTTGTTCACGGTCGGCTTCGCGGAATCTTCATGTCGCGGTCGTTTTGTCTTACTTCACTTCTACTCCTCTGACATGTCAGTCGCGCCACCTGGCACAGCTGCGTCCATCATCTCGGAGAGGCGAGTTTTTATCAGTCACTGCAATGGTCAAGGGACAAAGAGATAATTGTCGTGAAATGGTCACGGACTTTATCAGTCACTGGCAATGTCAGGGGACAAAGACATGATTGTCGTGAAATAAATGGTCACGGATTTTATCAGTCACTGGAAAGGTCAAGGGGCAAAGGCATGATTGTCGTGAAATGATCAACACATTCGATCACTCGATTATTCTCCCGTTTGTTGTGACATTTAGTCAGGGTATATCCATCATTATCATAAGACCACTCCCTCAGACAGCCATGTTGCCCAGCTTCTCGGTGTTCTGGCTGTTCATGAGCCCCACCATCATCCCCTCAAGTCGGGACATCCTCTCCTCCATCCTCTCCTCCATCTTGGCCTGCTGGCTGGCCAAGCTTTCCTACAGCTTGGTCAGCTTTTCCAGCTGCCTCTCCACCTTGTCCAGGCGCTTCCCCATCCCCTCCTCAAAGCGCGTCACGATGTCGTTGACGGTCTCGTTGTCACCCTCGATGCGCTTGATCTCGCTGCTGCAGACCAGGATCAGCTGGTCTACCTCACGAAAATTCTCGGCCTGCGCCTCGGCGTGGCTCTCGAGAGCCTTGGTGTGCTTTGAGTCGATCTGTTGCAGCCGCTTGTTGATGTGGGCGACACCCTCGTCGAAGGTGGTGTTTGCGATGTGGGTAGAGGTAGTCTGTTCACATCCAGTCAGCCAAGAGTCCATGAGCTGAGTATGTCTGCACCTCGTTATGCACTTTGAATCCTGGAGGACAAGCACATTCTGAGCCTCGCCTTCCAGCCCCAGAACACACCAAGTGACACTCTGGACGCCCTCCACACGGTCTGTCGGAGCAGACTCAAGAGCCGTGGCGGCGCGCAACTGGGCTAATGTGGAGCGTACTCACGGAATAAGCTGGTATGAAGCCGCGATTCTCAAAGCCAAGTATTCAAGACTGAGCTTGAAGACACCCATTCGTTGCCTGGGGCGTAAGACTGAAGAGCCGAGTCTCCCCTGGATAAGATACAGCTTCTCCAGGCAAGGTGTCTTGGGAACAAGGCTTTGAGAATCTGGAAGCGACCCGATCTGCGAGTCCAAGCTAGGCTTGGAGATGTCCATGTAGGCTGTGCCCGAACATCTGGATCGCAGGTCAGGACTCAGCTTCCGGCGGCAGCATCAGATGATGCCGTCGCCTGTCGCCAAGCTGAGGGGCTTTGTGCTTCTGGCTCATGTGTGCAAGGAAGAAGTGCGTCCTCGAGGAGTGCAAGCGAGGGTGGATGAGAAAAGAAAAGCAGACATACCATTTGAGGAGAGGGAACAGGAGTCGACATGTCGACGTCGCCCTGTACAAGTCTGATCAGCAAAGTCCAAGCAATGGAGACCGGGCGGATAACTTACAATCTCAGGGGTGGATGGGCGGCTGACCTCGCGTTGAGCCTGGGTGCGCATCTGAGCAAGGATACGACGCTCCTCGCTGTTCAGGTTGTCGAGATTGAACTGGTTGGTGTTGGACATGGTGAATGATGTAGGTGAATGAAATGTGCGAAGAGTTGAAGGCGGGTTAGAGAAAGCCAAGGCAAGGTCGAAGGTAGAGAAGGAAAAGTAAGAGGAGAAAGTTCTTTGGTCGTCGCCAGGTGTGGTTAATGAAGAAGAAAGAAGAGATGTTGAGGGGAGGGGAGAGGGGTAAATATAGGCAGCCGGCAGGGCGGTGGGAGATTTACTGATTGCGCGGTGATTCTGCCGGGTGTTTGCCCTATTTTTCCTAATTCAGTTGACTGATTTTCTGATTTTCTATTGCTCTGCCTGAACAATAGGTTAGAGTGGATCATTCTCTCACCGCGTTGCGGGCTGATTGCGAGGAAGCGG
The DNA here is from genome assembly GCA_003947045.1 of Fusarium ambrosium. Classification (NCBI taxonomy): domain Eukaryota; kingdom Fungi; phylum Ascomycota; class Sordariomycetes; order Hypocreales; family Nectriaceae; genus Fusarium; species Fusarium ambrosium. The sequence continues at coordinate 41,172 of NIZV01000092.1, forward strand.
CAGAAAGTGAGGTTGATGTGAGGTTGATGTGAGGTTCAAGTGAGGTTCAAGTGATGCCGGCTGGCCAGCACTGCCAGCACTGGCGGCGGAGGTTGACCCCCACAGAACGCGAAAAAAGACCAAGTCCTGCTTTCCCTTGGTGATTGATCCTTTTCTTCTTCTTCATACTCCAGGCTACATCATATTTATCTAGTTTTAAAGACATCATTCTCCAGTTCCCATTTTACCCCTGAATCCAGTACCGGAGCACCAACATCCCACTAGACACCACCATGTCACGCGCTCGGAAGACGAAAAACCCCAAACGGCGCAGAAGAGAGCGCAGAAAGCGAATTCTCCAAGAATACTGCGCTCTTGTCGACCAAGAGGCTGCCCAGGCCGATGGCGCTGAGCAGGATGGCGCGGAACCACCCACCACTGCTCTGCCCTCGGACAAAGATGCACCCGGCCCAGAGAACGCATCCACAGCCGACCAGAAGACACCTTCGTCGGAGAAGAAGCGGCGGTGCAAACACCGCAGACTCCCTGTAGGTTTTTTCCCTTCCCTCCCTCCATGCCTGTTCATTCCCTAATCCCCTATCACAGGACCGCCTCTACTATCATCGCCCCGGCAAGATAGAGCGCCTGTATCTAGGCTTCCAGCGCCGCATCACATCCGCCGTTGACAACAAGATTGCGCAGGGGTCCGTCGCCCTTGACAAGTGGAAGGGGGATGCCAGTGTCTTCATGGACAAGTTCAAGAGCAAGGGAGAGGAGGAGCGCGAAATGATGAAACGTGACCTGAACCGCGTGCGGGATTTCCATGGTATCCGGCTTGGATTTCTCGAAAGTCGAATCGACAAGCTGTATAACGGGGTTAAGGAGGTCAGGAAGCAATGCGACAAGTTAAAGAACTAAGCCAAGGGCATGGGATGAGTCTCGTCTGTGTCGACAACGCACGTTGACTAAATGATTCCTCACTATGGGAAAATGAATTTGGAAGGGACGGTTAGTGGCGGGTTACTTGGTACAGTTTCGGTCAATAAATGTACCTCTTTTGCAGTAGTGAATGTGCTTCAGTGATTTGCTCTTTCGCATGATGTTGCATGAAGTCGTATTAAGAGCCTCAAACGTCCGTGTGGAACCCTTCGCATTAATCGTGACCCGTGATGGCATATCCCAACGCATGTTCACTACACAGAAAGGAGCAAGAGAGAAACGGGAAGAAGAGAATAAAGAATCAATATAATGAAAGATAATGAAATCAATAAATAACACCGTGATTAAACACCCAGCACATCACCAATCCCCAATCTTGTTCAAACATCAAAGAAGCTGACCAAAGCCATCTACCCTAGACCTCCACATCAGCCACACTTTCAGCCACAGCCACACTCCAGGGACATGCCTCCTGACACTGGGCAGCAACACCAGCTCTCAACACGACAACTTACAAGTATCCCCCGCGGCGGAATGCGGTCAAGGTCACGTCTTTTCTCACCATAGTCGCCTGGAGATGACTCCAACAGCGTCATGGATTTTGTGAGTCTCCCGTAGACGTGCTTAACCCGCAGATCTGGGGTTCCCCTCCCCTACCTAGGTAGCTAACTGTCCCTCGTCATGATAGTGGTCGCGCCTGTTGAGTCCCCTCTCCTCCGGGAGCTCCCGCAAGGACCAGGCCAAGGATCCTGCGAAGCGCCTTCACCGGTTCGAGAAGGAATACGGCCATTTACTTGTGAGACGCCGCCGACGTGCCCTCATGCATGTCACCTTTGCTGACCGACCTAGTCGACTTGGAGGACCTCTTCCAACCTATCCCGAGATAGCGACGCTGCCGAGACACTCGAGATCCGCCTCCAAGAGCTCACCAATATTCTAAGCGACGAGAGCCGCCGACCTCTTCCACATCCATGCATCCAGTACTGCTCGCTTAAGCAGATCTACATTCCCATCGGCAAGATCGCCACGACCTCTTACAATGAGTGGATCATAAAGGAAGCTGTCCTCTTCTTTGCGACTCTGATTGAGAGCGAAGAGGAGGCCTTCGTCGAGAACCAGACATTTGCCGCCAGCTTGACCAACCTCCTCGTCCGCATCACCGGCGTTAACAGTGTGCGCCTCGGCCTGGATACCGAGTCGCGCGTTGTCGAGCTTGCATTCAACATCACCACCAAGATTCGGCTGGACCCGAGTATCTTGCCAGCATGGTTCAAGACGCACCGCGGCGTGGCGCTCCAGCAGAGGGAAAAGGACGAGGATAATCGCGAAGCATTTGTTGGGCGGACGCAACGTGCCGACTTTCCTCTGTTTTATATCCTGATGGATTATATCCATCATGAGGGCAAGGTGGGCGACTTTGCACGAACTGGCTTGCTTTACATCATCGAGGCAGCATCGAGTTCTGGACCTCTGGAGCAGTGGATTGTTGAGAGCGACTTGTCAACATTGATGGCCACTGGTCTCGGTGCTCTTTACAGCCAGCTGAGCCGTAAGTTGGTGATCGACCATCTCCCTCATGACCTACCCCCTATCCTCGCCTTCTCCGACTACGAACATCCTACTTCTAATTATGAGATTATCAGCTCGTGCTCCCCCGAGTTTCAGTCTCACCTTGAGACTTTTCTATCGCATCTTTTGTTTTGGCAGGATGTCTTGAACCACTGTCGGTCGGTGGAGGTCAAGTCGACTTTGCTGGAGCACTTTCAAGTTATTTTTCTACAACAGCTATTGTGAGTGTGTCCTACACATGGTGCCAATGCATGCTGACAATTTAGATACCCCTCACTGCTCGAATCCTCTGATATTGATGGAGGCTCGTCGGTGGCTGTATTGACTTATCTACGACGTATCCTCGAATCCCTTGATCACCCTGATATGATTAACCTTATTCTTCACTACCTCCTGGCCCTTCCCGACTCTGTATCTTCTGGACGACCAGGCTCAAGCTCCTCAGTTAGCAAGGCACGAAAGCGCAAGTCAATGGATCTTGCTACCATGCTAGCTGAGAAGTCTGACATCACGGCTACTCCTTTACTGTTCAACCTCGTGGACCTCATCCTTGCGTGCCTGAGGTCACAAAATCAGCAGACAATTCACGTCACTCTACAGCTGGTGTCGGCTATTCTCAAGCGACACCACCGATATGCTGTGATTACTCTTCTCAAAACCGAGATCCTCCCTCTTCAGAATACGGTTCGAACAGTCGGAGCGCAAGAGCAAGAGGTCGAATACATCATGTCATTGGCTGGAACAATAGGGGGAGACGACAACTTTGACGAGGTGTACGAGGCTGTTTTGAGGGATACCATGTCCAAGCTAGAAAGCCACCCATGTTCACTTAAGCTTGTGGCGCCAAGGGTGTCCACCACCAACCAACGACTCCCCGACAGCCTCCCTGGAGCGCCTAGAGACGTTGGAGAACATACTCTCCGACCCGACGATCCCCTCCTCAATGCGCTGCTGGATCTTCTCGAGACCTTCTTTGTTAACCCGGTGGAGACCAATCTCTCTGTGACAGAGACACTTGTCAACCTGGCCATCTGCGGTTTTATGAAGATTGAAGGATGGCTGGCGCGTAATCCAACCACTTATAAGTATGATGAGGATGAAAAGAAGCAACGCAAGCATGACGATGATGAGACCGTGGACACTGAGATGGATGAAGACCTTGAGGAACTGCCGACATCTCCTGAGCTGGAGCAGCTCAAAGCCATGGAAAAATGCCGACAACAGCCACAATGGTCACAGGCTTCTTTGCCGCGAGTATTCAACGTACTCAAGAGATTGGAGGAGCAGGTTTTGTCATACAAGCAGACTGTACCTCGCTTTGAAGAGCTGGTGCAGCAACGACGTGATGCCTTTAAGACAGCGGATCAGATGCTGCACAGCTCGGGTCCTACTCCAAAGCCCACTCCCGCACAGCAGGATACTCCTGATCGACGAAGCCTCGAGGAAGTCTCTCGCAATGGGTCTCCATCTCGACCTTCAGCGCTGGAGGGTCTAGCTCACCGTCTGCTTTCCGAGCTGGGCACGCCCAGCCGCCCTAACAGTCCTCGAGGACGCAAAGAGCTGTCTCGAAGCTCTGGAAGTGGTAGCGGGACACAGGGCAAGTCAGGCTTGGCTCCCTCGAAGGAGCTCTCGCACAGTAGAGGAAGAGGCACACCTGGACGCAGCCACTCCCCGACCAAGGGACGAGATCACACCGATCCGGCTCAAAAGGCCAAGGAGGAGGCGCTTGCCCGTCAAATGGCAGAGTTCGCGGCGATGGATCAGACTATCCTTGCTAAGAGGGTTGGCCTACCGGAGCCCAAGATTGACCCCATCCCTCTCTCGTTCGATAAGAAGCCGATGCCTGAGCCGGTCGAGACGGCAGAGGCAGAGGAAGCTGAAGATGCGAAGCCAGCACCCCCTGATGATGAGAACAAGGACGAGGCGAAACCAGAGACTGAGGAGGCTGAGGCCGCTGGGGCTGCTGATGTCGTTTCCCCTGAGCAGGAGGCTCCTAAGCCCGAGGCTGACGAGACTGTCAAGTCCAAGGAGGCTGACAAGGTCGAGGAAGTCGCTCAAACTGAGGATAAGGAGGTTACCAAGACTACTGAAGCTGATGCCCCTGAAGCTGAGGCTCCAACTGAGGCACCAGCTGAGACTCCGGCCGAGGTTCCCCCTGAGGTAGCTGAGGTTCCAGAGGCCGAGGCTCCGGATGCTATCGCCTCCAAACAAGAGAACGTCCCACCAGAGATTATCGAACCCCCAACTCCCGAGGCTAAGACCGAGAGGGAGCCCCCAGTCACGGTATCGGTCTCTCACATCATCACCAACGTCATCATCCTACAATCCTTCCTGTTCGAACTAGCAAGTCTAGTCCAAGTCAGGGCGGGTCTATTCGACGAGGTACGGTTCGTGTAGCATCTGCGTCGCGAAGGTGGTAACGTTTCCTCGAAACAAGATCGAAGAGTAGTATTCTTACGATTGATGAGTATCTGTTAGTAGACGGCTTGGGAGGGGTGCTTTTTTGCTTTGTAGACTAGGCGCGAATGGGTGGATAAGTGATTGAATTACTGATGCCGAGGCCGTGTTCTCGGGTCTGGTTAAACGTAACGTCTATGGATGAGTGTGACTTGGTCTTGTGCTTGTGATTCGTGTATTCGTGATATGTTTGCTTGTAACTCAACGCCCGCTTATGCTATGAATCATGCTATCATCATCGTCAATTTGATGGGTTCGTCTCATCCCACTCAATCCATCTCCTTATGACTCCATCTACTGCCCTGATACCCTCCCTCGTCGCCTCCACTTCAAACCACTCTCTATGCTCTCTCCCACACGCCTCGCATTTGCCCCCATTCGCCTTGAGCCCCATACCTGCAAGTTCAATGTGCACCAGCCGCTCAACACGGTGCACGTGGGTCGTCATATGTGGTACCACGCCAGACGACTCCTGCGACCCAGGAAGGTAGGGGTAGTACCGCAACATCTCCACTTCATGACCACACTGCCTCTGCCATTGATTCAAACGGCGCTGGACGTTGGAGGCGCGACCAATCTTTAGGAGCATGGTGGAGCGGGTCGTGGATGGGTCTGTGGCTGCGAATGAAGAGACTACAGCGCTTGGACGACGGGATCGTGGTGGGCGGTTTGGTGACGGGGGGGAGAGGAGGGAACGGGCTGCGTCGACGGGTGGAGAGGACGAGTCGGAGGTTGGTGTGAGCCAGAACATGTAGATGAAGCCTGGTTCTTCTGAATCTACGAATGGTCGTGCTAGCTCTGTCATGAGGGCAGAAGCAGTCGTCGTGTCTAGCGAGTCGGGGATAAAGTCCTTGACCGTTTGCGAGCCTGTGGACTTGCGAGACCGACGGGAAGATTTGCCGGGGGACGTATCCTGCGAGGCGGATAGGTGTTGCTTGGAGTTGCGTTTCGGGGGAACAGGTATGGATGTTCGCTGAACGGGACGCGGTTGAGGACGCGCCGGACGAGGCGAGGGTGCTTCCTCAAGGGGAACAGAGAAGCAGAAGCAGCAGGAAAGAGACTGCTTTGGCTTCGGCTTGGTCGTCTTCCGTCCACTATCCGTCCTCTCCCCCCTCCTCCTCTTATCCTGCAACTCGATCAAACCCAACCTATCAGCCAACGTATCCAAACTCGCACGTCCCTCAAGTATAGGCGTAGCAGTAGCTCTCGGGCCTGGACTAGAGTGCGCAGACATGCTAGCCTGCTCACGGTGCTGCCAGCAGTAGAGGGATTCGTCTCGGGGGTCGGGCGTGCTAGGTCTGGAGGTTGGTGGCTTTGAGGGAACGGGACGACGGCAGGGTCGGCCGTTGGAGGTTATGCCGCGACATGTTGAGGATGGGTTCTTGGAGTCGGAGCGGGAGAGGAGGGATTCGGGGGTGTTGGCGACAAAGGGCATTGCTGGGATTGTCTTTGGAGTGGTGGTTCCCTCTGTCGATGTTTGAACTGGGGATTGAAGTGAAAGTTCCAAAGAGAGAAACAAAGGACCCAGTAAACCCCCTTTTTACTCAAGGCCAAGACGAGGAAAAGTGATTCAGGGACAAGGCCCGCTTGGGGACCGCCCAAATGTTTGGTTTTTTTTCACATCTTGGTTGGTGGGCGAAGCGCGGTGAACCAGCGAGGCTGGGTTTGGATGGGTTTGGGTGTCTGGTTGTGAGTTGTCGCGTGGCTTGGTCGTGTGGCTGTGCAGGGGCGGCGAGAATGGGGAGGCAGCCACCGAAGAAGTGATGATGTGTTGGATTTGTTAGTTGGGTTGAAAGTGATTGATTGATTATAGGATGGATAATTGTGATGTTGATCACGGCCGGGAATTGATGGAGGGGATATTTGGTGCGACATCGTGATGAGGCGCTCAAGGAGGCCATCATGAGAACTCTCGTGAACGCACATTGGTATCATGACACGACGGAAGTCGCCAAGAAAGAAGCAAAAAAAAAAAAAAAAAGATCTCGTAGCAAAGGACATATGAAGGGCATTTAGATTGTCTTTTTGATCTTTTGTCGCGATGTGACCCATCCGCCTTTGGTGCAACCTGAACGTGACGGGGAACAGTGACTTGAAGACATCCATTGGGTGGAGTCTTGCAGAGAAAACCATATGGCGTACTTTGTATTCTGATCATTGTAAAACTCACTGGATTCCTTGATACGTGCTAAGAAAGGAATGCAGAATCGGTAGGCAGATATTGGGTTGCGATGAACTTTCTGCCCTCACCTGACGAGGTGTTTCCACCCTGTCAACCCGTCGAAGAAAACATCTTGCTCCATTTACTCTCGGTGGTTGAAGTAATGGTGCAGCCCATAAAGAATTTAAGAGAGCCTGGTTCCGCAGCACCACCTCTATCACGTCAACTTTGACGGCCGATTGCAGGCGCACCACAGGCCCGCCCACTACGTCCTGCGATGTCGGGGCTGGCGCGCTGGAATCTCAAAACGTCTCATCCGGCTCTGCTCTGCGATGAATATCCGGTTTGTTAGGGTGGTCAAGGAGAGGATTGGGGAGCTTTTGATTAAGTGCGACCGAAGTTGAGGGAGGCGAGTACTTGTTCTCACTGGCCAATGTAAGCGTGCGTCGAGTTGTTTCGTGAGTTAATGGGAAATAGTTTTTTTCCCTAGACAGACCAAACCCGCTGGATAAGTGAATGAAAGCATAAAATTTTGAATGTTAGCACGAACCGATCGAGTCCAAGTCACGTCGTAAAGTCACATCGGAAATACAGACGGAGAAGATCGAGTGTCTTGTATAGGGTTGACGCTGACGCCATGGAGCCATCAAGGTTCTTCAACACTTCACGTGGCTAACAAGGCAATCCCGTCTGAATGCATACAAGCAAATATTCATCTTTTATTATTCTTGTAATGTTAAAACAAGCCGTGATTTATGCGCCTTCCGTAGCTATGCAGTCCGTGATGCCTTCGTCCATGGTACCCTCCATGAACAACTCCCATGATTCCCAGTCAGTGCCCCAATAACAGTTGTCTCTTTATCAACGCCCGCATGGGTTGGTGCAAGCCTTGAGAGTGTTATCGGCCACCTCGCAATTCACACCAGGTAGCGGCGGCACCTTGATGGCCTCCCCTTCAACCCAGCGCTTCAAATTGACGGCGATGGCGAAGATGGGGCCGGTGACGATGCCTCGCTCAAAAAGTTGAACCCGACGATTCCTTCGGCCACAATCTTATCTTGACCAGATCCAAGTCTTGAGTAGAGGGACACGCGTCGTCCGATGATGCCATCGTTGCCGACTTCTAGAGAGAGTGGTCTTTCTAGGGGGAGCTCGACGAAGGTGTCTGGTGTTGGTCTAGTAGCTGGGAGGGCGAATTGACGAAATAGTCCACAGTCGCTTGCTTTTCTTGTCATATCGCCGCTGGAACTATTCATGTATTAGTATGAGTAGAGAGTGGTAAGCGGAGGTTGACTTACTGGATGACCACGCGGAGATCTGAGAGGTTCTTGATGTCGCACTCATCACTCGGTGTCAACCTCGCGTGTGTTGCACTCGAGCTCCCAGGGAATCCAGGCGTGTGGAAAGCGAGGTCTGCGCAGAGGTTGGATGTGGTTGTGTTGATGGGAGGGTTAAGAGCCGCCAGGGCACCTCCTCGAGGTCGGTTAGAGTTGTCAGGGCCACACATGATGATTGAATTGGTGAAGATGTTGAAGGAGTTTGGAAGAACAAGAGATACGTTGCAGTAATAAAGGACAGTCCATCATGGATCTCTCTCATAGTCTCTCACTCACACAGACCATAGTTTCATAGCTCGGAACAGCATTGTCCGCCCAAACTTGCTCACTCGAAATTGACCAATCACAACCTCACATTTCACAACGCTGTTCCCGAATCGGGCAATCGATGGTGAGCAAGTTTGAGCACCTTGATGACCCTCTTGAACAGAGCTTCGATAAATGAATGAGAATTCGATTTATGCCTTTTGTTTATGAATACCTTGGGCACGATTAATAATTTACCCCTCTGACGCAATTCGGTGCTTGATTGCCGTAGGATCTTTGTCTTTCCCTCATGTTCCTCCGACTCCCACTTCTACCCCTCTTCTTTTCCTTTGCTTCTTCTTCATCTTTACCTCTTTTCTGTCTTGAACAATACTCTCTGAGTAAAAATACCTGTCCTCTGCCTGCCATGTCTGTTGGAACTTACTCTCTCCCGGCGTTGCCGTACGCCTACGATGTGAGCAACACCACACACACACACACCACCCCGGACTTTGTGCCCCAAGTACCCCAGACAATGAGCTGATTTCTTTGTATCACAGGCCCTTGAGCCTAGCATCTCGGCTCAGATTATGGAGCTCCACCATAGCAAGCACCATCAGGCATACGTCAACAATCTCAACGCCGCACTCAAGACATATGCCTCTGCCACATCGTCCAACGACATTGCAGGCCAGATCGCTCTCCAGTCAGCCATAAAGTTCAACGGCGGAGGTCGCATCAACCACTCTCTATTCTGGGAGAATCTGAGTCCTTCTAGCTCCCCAGACTCCAAGCCCGACAGCGCTCCTACCCTTGTCGCCGAGATCTCCAAGACCTGGGGCAGCATCGAGGCTTTCCAGGAGACATTCAAGAAGACCCTGCTGGGTCTGCAGGGAAGTGGCTGGGGATGGTTGGTCAAGGATACCCACGGCCTGCGCATCGTAACCACAAAGGACCAGGATCCCGTCGTCGGGGGTGAGGTGCCCATCTTTGGCGTTGACATGTGGGAGCATGCCTACTACCTGCAGGTGAGTTTGTAGCACAAGTTTCATCACCATTATCGGGTTGGGGAATCTGACTGGGTGGATAATAGTACCTCAACGGCAAGGCTGCCTACGTCGATAACATTTGGAATGTTATTAACTGGAAGACATCTGAGGCGCGGTTTGTTGGGACTCGGGAGGATGCTTTCAAGGTTCTGCGGGCTTCCATTTGAGTTGAGGGAAAAGAAATTAGCAGGGGCACAGCATTAAACGGGTGAACAATGTCGAGTTCCCTTTTAGATGGAGGTAGTCTTACACGCACAAAGCATGGCAAGACCTATGTATTCAGCTAAATGTTGTCATTCTCCATCACAGTAGCTTCCCAGTGACACTATCAACGTGCTCAACGTCTTACACTCTATCCTCTAGTCTCGGCTGGTTACCAAGGCCACGGCCAGAATCTGAATCGCCTAGTAGACGTTGCGTAACTTGTTGACCGCCAAGTAGGCCTCCCATTGTGACGAGGTCCTGCTGATTAATTGTGGTGCAATGTTATTGTTGTCTCCCCCCCTTTTGCGAGTCATATTTTTGGCTTCTGCCCGCCTTCTCATGCAGTCTTCCGTTCGGAGCTGAAAAACACGGGGAAAATGGAGTTGCCGTCTACCCGTTTGTCACCGTGAATCGAGGCTTTATATGCACGTTTCCATGGGCCACCGCCAGCCATACTTGCCAAGATCTCAATCAAGCCTCCCCTGACTGGGGGATTCTTTTCTTGGTCTGCGGTGATATGACCTGCGTGTAACCATACTAGACAAGGTTATTAGAAATTTGGAACAACGTATCTGCGACACACTGCTGCTGCGCGTTTTGTGTGTGGCGGGCTGACCGGGACTGTGCATCTGTGGCTGTTTGGACGCAGGTACCTTGGGCTGCACACAGTTAGATCTGCACGGTCAAAGGAAAAGCTTGATTGACTCTTTTTGTAAAATCGCGATAATTTTTAAAAAAGGGCACTTTTGTTGCAGACGGGATAGTCCGTGGTTAGACGTGATACTGACTACAAGTAGTTGTGCGTGATTAAAACCGTGATACGTCTTACTGACTCAACCTGTGTGCTCAGAAGTGTGTATAATAGTGTTAAATTCACAAAAGCTGAGGGCTGAAAAGAAGTATCGACTTGGCCCCCCCCCCCCCACCACGGGTATAGGCTGTCATGATTATTTTAAGAAACGGGCTTGCGCTGATGGATAGGACAAGGTAAACAATGGCGTTTTTGTCAAATGAAGTGGAAAGAGTGTAGATCAACGGAAATGCGAAACTTTGGCGTCTGTTGCCTTCCGCCCATATACTAAATCTGGCATCACCCCCTTTCAAACGGCTTCCCGAAGATGCAACTGACGGCCTTGCCGTGCCGGGCCTGCGTTTTTTGGTCCTCGGTGCGACGGTAGCTTGCAGCTGGGTTGCCTGAAAGGTAGACCGTCGAGAGATGTAGACTTGTACGAGGGACTGTCCCTGGAAGGGGGAGGGAATGGGGTATAAAGAGGGGAGGATGAGGATGGGATGGAAAGATAGAAACTTCTTCAAGTCAGTGAGACCAGAACAACTGGTACGCTTTTGTCATTCGTTCAATCCCTCCTCTACTCTCTGTCGTTACCTCCTCTACACTACCCTCGCTTTTCTACTCTCGAGATGTCTCGTCTCGCTCGCTTCGCCCTTGCCGGGCTTGGGTACGTTAGAGAAGTCGTTCTTGTCTTGAAAAGTTTACTGACCCGTTTTATCTTGTCTAGGGCCTCCTCGGTCGCTTATGCTCAGACCTACACCACGACTGTCACAGTCACTGAGTGTGCTTCGTCTTGTTACTCTGTCATCTCGCAGTGTACCTCGACTGAGTATCCTACCTCTTGTGCTGGGAGTGTGACTTCTACTCTCGGTTCTGACACTTCTGAGGTTCTGAGTGGTTCTTCTGGTTTTGAGACTTTTGTTGTCGTGACTACTCCTCGAACCAAGATTGTTGTGCCTACTTCTTCTCTTCCTGGAAACACCACTTCTGCTACTAGCCCTTCTACTTTCACCTCTGGCACTGCTTCTTCTGAGACTACTCCTGTCGTTTCTGATTCTACTACCGTGTCGGAGGCCTCTAGCGCTCATCCTGAGGCGACTTCCTCTCAGTCTGAGGTTTGCACTGAGCCTTATGGATGCTCCTCCAACACTCCCTCGCAGAGTGTGGAGACGTCCACTTCTGTCACCAACCTTGAGACTATGCCTACCTTTATCCAGAGTGTCGACTCTAGTGCTCTGCCTTCCGGTACTTCGGCTGAGACCGAGGTTACCACTTCTGCCTCTAGAAAGGAGACTTCTGGCTCGGGATCTTCTACTTCGGTTGCTAGCACGGAGACCTCTGCTCTTCCATCCGCACCAACTGGCAGTGAGACATCTAGCAAGGAGACTTCCAAGGAGACTTCTGGCTTGGGAACCTCTACTTCGGTTGACAGCACTCAGACCTCTGCTCTTCCTTCTGTGCCCACTGGCAGTGAGACCTCTAGCACCGTCTCTGAGCAGGGAAGCTCAACCTCTGAGGACACTGATAGCTCCACTACTGAGGGGCTCTCGACGACTACTCTCAGATCGGTCATCACTAGCCAAGTAACTATCTCCGAGAGTGCCTCCACCACCTACCAAGAGACCTCCAGCACTGCCTCTGAGCAGGACACCACCTCCACCCAGGACGCTGGTAGCTCCACCACCGAGGGAGTCTCTATCACTACTCTCCGGTCAGTCATCACTAGCCAAGTTACCGTCTCCGAAAGTGCTTCTACCACAGACGAAGAGAGCTCCAGCACTGTCTCTGAGCAGAGCAGCTCTACCTTGACCGAGGACACTGGTAGCTCGACTGCCACTGACGAGGTTTCTACGACTACTCTCAGATCGGTTATTACCAGCCAAGTCACTGTCTCCGAGAGTGCCTCTACCACTTCTGAGGACTCTACTACGCTTTCGGAACCTGAGGAGAGCATCTTCTCCATCAAGACTCGCAAGTCTTCTTCTCGGGTTAGCTCTGCTACCACCACCGAGGATGCCAGCACTACTGAAGATGCCAGCACCACTGAGAATGCTAGCACCGAGACCGACCAGAGCACCTTGTCTACTGACTCAGTCTCTTCCGAGGGAACTTCTGTCACCAAGCTGACTTCCCAAATCACCATCACCCAGACTGGATCTTCCTCTGGTGTTGAGTCGACAGGTACCCCTGAGGATACCAGCAGCGAGACGGATCAGAGTTCCTTCTCCACCGACTCGGTCTCTTCTGAGGGCACGACTGTTACGAAGCTGACGTCTCAGATCACCATCACCCAGACTGCGTCTTCCCCTGGTGTTGAGTCGACTGGTACCCCTGAGGACACCGGCTCCAGCGCAGTCTCCTCCGCCAAGCCATCCAGCCCCGGAACCACAACCTCCGAGACAGACTCTCTGTCCGTCCAGAGCACCGGTGTTGAGAGTTCCTCTTCAAAGACTTCCATCGCTACTGAATCCACTGGCAGCATTGTCAACCCTGAGTCTACCTCCAAGGTCCCATCTCGTACCAGCGAGACCAAGTCCACCAAGACTCCCTGCCCGCCATTCTCTCACACTCATGTCTACCCCAACACCACTGTTGTTCACAGCACCGTTGAGGGAGGTACCGACTCTTCTGCGCTCCCTGGTAGCTTCACGTCTACCTCGGTATTTGACGATGGGGACAGCTCTTCGACCGCTCCAGGTGTGACTGTGGAGACTGCGACAACTGGTGTTCAGACTTCTGAGAGTGAGATTCCTGGAACTTCGAGCACTGCCGAGGCTTCTGGCCCCGAGTCTAGCTCTGGGGGCGTTGGTACTGAGTCTTTGTGGCTGCCCACTCCTTCTTCTGACACTTGGGAGTCTACCCCTGGAGTCGCGACCGAGTCTACTACCGCCGAATCAACAGGCACTTTCATCTCTTCTTTGTCTACACCCGTCTTCACTACCTCCACTGCCACCGAGTCCGTTGAAACCTCTACCCTCTCCGAGCCCGCCTTATCCACCACCAGCGCCGACGCAGAAACAACCGGTCCCTACGGATACGACTTTGGTACAGACAGCACCTGGGAAACCTCAACCATCAACCCAACCACCAGCGACTCCTTCGCCTCCAGCGCCGACGCCGTAGGCCCCTCCTCCTTCTCCCCCACCACCTTCATGACGACCAGCAAGGCCGACGCGAGCACCACCACCGAACCCCCTTACCAGCCTCCCGCCTACGAGCCTCCCTCTTACCGCGCTCCCGCTGGTAAGCGTTGGGGTTTCGGATGGTAAAAGGTTACAAAACATGGTGTGTGTGTTTGGTCAAATGAGTTGACGTCTTCCTTTTTCATTCTTGACTTTCGTTCGTGTATCTGGGATATTTGATCTTTGGGATACTTGATACTTTGACATACTTGGGGTTTTAGATAATTATGAGGCAGAAAATATGCAGGAATTGATCCTTGACTGTGACTTAAACTTTTGTCTTTCGTGATCCAGACCAGACTCTTTCCTACTAAGCCTCCTAGGACCTACATCGTGATGAAGACCTGACTCGAAAGCGAGCATCATAGCTATATCAGAGTTAGCTGAGAGTGCCCTATCTTGAGAAGTAACGCCTCAAGATCATAGACGTCAAGGGACGTGAATACATGGCTAAGGGGGACGAATCTCTCACGGACTGTGATCGAACGTATGACGGACTGACGGCCACTTCAGTCTGCTACTGCACTAGCACTCGGGGCGTTCAAACCACTATCATCATTCCGGGCGTTCAAACACCTGCTAGTGCTCCCTAGAGTACGACATGATTATCCAGTAGGGTGACCGCGGTGGCGGCATCGAGAAGCGGCCCTTTAGGGGCAAGTATAACGATATAAGCCCCGCAGAGGTAGTGACAGTGTCTAACATGGTTTGAATAGGGCGAACAATGGGGCCTCAAGGCCGCAGAGTGTTCCGTCCCTGCCCTCAAGGCCCAGGTCGGGCTGTAGCAGCAGCAACAATAACAAAGGTAGCGGCAGCATTAGCAACAGCAGACAAGGCGACGCTGGCTGCCGCGTCCTAGGCTGAGGAGATGGAGTGGTGAATCAAGTAATCGATCACTCCCTGTTTGACATCTTGCTTGCTCTGGGCCCTCCAGGGCTAAGTCAAGCTACTGAAGGAGCAGCAACAGCGGCAGCTGGACGCGGCGCCCCGAGCTGAGGACATGAACAAGTGAATCATGTCTACGAATGTGTTTGAAGCCCGGCCCGCGATGGGATAACCGAGCCAGAAGATCGAACGATGCCTTATATATTAGTAATTAGATCATGCTTTGCTTGACATGTTGCTTGCTGTTCCTGATATCATTGTTCGTGATAGCGTCCACGAACCATGCCATATTTCCTAAATGTAACCTGGCCTTGGACCTCCTTGATCTAATATTTAAAATATATTTGCTAAAATTAGTCTATAATCAAGTACTCTCACTATCTAAAGGTAGAGAATTAATCCCTAAACTTATAATAGCTACGATGTTCGCCTTGACTTTAATATGCAATCCAAGCCATGACGACCCAAAAGGTCATCGGCCGCAGCGATCCCCAGGTGCCTGACTTTAGCAACAGGCGTTCACTTGTCACAAACTTCTCAGTTGCTGCGATTCATGTCCTTCTCAAGGTGAGGGTCAACTAGATAGTCTCTAACAGGTTATATCTCTTGAGGTGCCAGGAGTGATGCCTTCGCCTTGGGCTGAGGGGTAGTCTCGTCGACGAGTCCCTGGAAGAGGGGCTCAGGCGAAGAGACAATTCGTCATGATGATATTAGATCTGAAGGACGCCGGATGGTCGTTTCAGTAAAAATGATCAAGAATTTCTAAACAGAATCCCTCTTCTACATCAATTGTGTTCTCGAACATCGCAACCTCCCGCCAATCTTCCCCATTGAGTAAAGGTACACAGACAACCGTTGAGACCCATTTAAAGATCAACCAATGGTAATTCAAGCGAAGAGTGAGTCGATCCGATCGCGATAAAAATGATGTGGAAATGTGCGCCACAACTGGAGTAATTGCCAACGTCTTAGACCTTGATGTCTTCCGCGACCCTTTCGTTGTCCGAAGAATCGGCACCTATAGAACGCAAGCGTCATTTCTTGAGTTCCTTCTGCATCCTATTTGCTACTGTAACCGGGTTTTCTCTGGAACTAAAGATGTTGTCTACTATTTCGAGATCTAGGTTGCAAGTCTCGGGATAGAACCACCAAGTAACAAAAACAAAAAGATAATTGGTGATAGTGAAGACCAAATAGCTCTTCCAGCCAGTTCTCTCTATGAGCACTGGGGTTAAAAGCACTATGACGAAATTCCAAATAGAAAATATGCAGTAAGTGATCCTTGACTGTGCCTGCGGAATGCACGAGCAGCTTTTTAATGTCCCCATGAACGACTTGTCATTGACCCCGTACACTACATGTATCTTCTCCGACACGATCTATACCCTATTGAAGCATTGCAGTTGACATCTCCCCCATACTTGTCATGATCCGATGACCCTCGCCAGTACCCATGGTTGCGATTACCCCCTCAAATACCCATCCGTATGCCTTCAGCACCCGTGGCCGGATGTTTGCCCGCCAAAGGAGAGATGCTGTTGCCGATTGCGATCCCGGGTTGAGATTTCTCGTTCCTTCGGAAAATATCCGTCTTTCGTATAACAACTCCAAAATGAGTAAGCGGTGAGAGCCGATAGGAAAGGCCCGTCCTCGGTAAAGGGACGCAAGAGTTGTTCGAACCATACCCCAGCTCTGTGTCGGAGTTATCGTGCACCATAATGGGGCTGTAGAATATCCTCCAATGATAAGTCGTTGACGCTTGCCGAGTGATATGCCAGATGTTTGAATGTTTGGTTGTACCAGAAGGTTGCACATAGAGCGTATTGGTGCGCGTTTCGGGACCAGTGATCTTTTAGGTTTCTGTGGCTCGAGAAAGAAGTATTGAACTATTCGCTGATAACTTGAGGCGCCGCGTTAGATGTCTTGCCGTATAATAGCTGGCGGATTGTTGGCTGATATCTAGTCGAGCATGTCCGTCCGCCCTTTGATGCCAGCTTATGCGCTTTGCGGCTGTCGGCTGCTGAGGGCATCTTGGGCAATCTTTCGTTATTATTTTCGGCCCTGAGTGGGAACTTGGATGTTATCTTGTTGGAGTTGTTTGATGTGGAGGGGCTATCGGACGTTGTATGTGGGCGGTATCGTCTGGATATTGCGTATCGGCAAGGCCATTACGGAGGGCATCGCCGCTGTTATCTCATAGGCGCTAGATATTGAATTGGATACTGTAGAGGATCTCGGAGCTGGTATCGCCGAGGGTACCGAAGAGGGTGTCGAAGAGGTTATTGTAGAGGGTATTGTCGAGGGGAGAGTCGCGTTGGTTTTTTGCGCATGCTAGCTGGTCTCAATTGTTTGCGAAAGGCCCGATCTCGGCACTCTTACGCAGAATGCTTGGCTTGTCCCTATCCATGTGGAAGGTGTAAAGCCAAACTTGAACCAACGTAGATATAAGTTTGAGAGTATCCGCGTCGAGGAGGTCTGTTGGCAGGTGGATGTGCATTTTTTGTGCCTAAATAGTGAGTATGTTTGCACAATCAGCAATGGGAGGAAGCGAGACAAACTTGATTCAGGGCTTACGATCTTAAAAGATGTGGTAGCCTTTATCAATGAAGGGGATGATTGGCTGCGTCAGGCGGGCGTGTGTTGAGCTTGGGCCGTGCCTGTCGTTCCACGGTCAGCCACAGATCAAAGTGAATCCGATTTCGTTCAAGGATTACGGTCTCAGAGAAGGCAGTATGGCCTCAAGGTTGGTAACTATCGATGGGAGCGAGGCTGGACGTGTTTTCATAGTTTTGTCTCCCCCTCCATGATTATCGCGATGGCAAGGAAGGAGCACCAGGTCCGAGACTAGGTAAACCTGAACGAAGGTGTTGCTTTTGGCAGTAAGGGCTGAAGCTGTAGTGAAGGGCCGGGGAGTCGGTGGCAAGACGCTTTTAGGAGAGCTCTCATGGCCGTAGAGTTCCTGAGCGTGTCGAGGCGGCTGGAAGTTTGGATTTGGAGGCTCCGGTCACCGGTAATCGCATGTGGCCTGCTGAGCGTCTCTCTTTGCTTTGCTAGGTTTCTTCCTACTGTGACGTTAGGTACTCCTCAGGCAGTCAAGGTTATACTCCATACCTCCCCACGTAGGGAGTAACGACCCATGTTCTGAAGTGTACGTAGGGAGCATGGCACAATGGCACGATGGCTTGAAGGCGCGACCGCAATCAGGTTGCTTCTTCTTGAACTGAGGACGGGGGTACTCGAGGGCTTCTTATCATTCAGAGGACGGGAGAGACTGATAACCGGATCCGAAGTAAGGCCCTGAGCAAAGTCAGCGTTGAACTGATTTACCGAAAAAGTTGACTCACCTGTCTTATAGCCATTGTTGGGTCGGCTGGAACCTCCGCTTCACTCCGTTGGTTCATTATGTCTGGTCTTGGGCTTTGATAAGCCTGTGCGGAAGCTTTCTTTTCTCTCCGAAGAAGCTGGGATCGGTTCGAGAGCAGGGCTGGCTGACTGGCTTATGACGTATTCGCTGTCGAAAACACCGGCCGATGATGTGTCGAGCGTGTCCAACAGTAGTGGTCAAAGGTAGTGGACAGATCGTGAGGGGTAGCCGAAAGTCGCCATGGTCCAAGGGAAGTGCTGATGGGACTAGCGAGCAGCTGTCCGTTGTCAAGTGCCAGAGCAGTGGCAGGCTGCAGTGACTACTCGTTTCGGACTTCAGTCTCTGCCGGATTCGCTGCAGCTTATCGGCAAAAGCTCCTCCACCAACTCCTCCACCAACTCCTCCACCAAGGCACTTTATGCCATAACCATCCACCAACCGAGCCCTCCACCAACTCCTCCACCAAAAGCCACTATCTACCACTATATAATATACCTACAGTGACACCTCTCCCTGAGGCTTGTTCCTGACTAGAGGCTATCGAGCCCCCCTGAGGTGTTCCTGACTAGAGGCTATCGAGCCCCCCCTGAGGTGTTCCTGACTAGAGACGCGAGTCCCCCTGAGGTGTTCCCGACTAGGGATGAGAATCCCCCTGAGGTGTGTCTGACTTGAGGCAGTAAAATCTCCCTTTCGTGTGTCTCTTTGACATGTTATTCCAATTATTTTTCGGAGTCATTACCCAGTAGTGATGAAGCCACATTGCTTCAAGGCTTCCAATCAGTCCCTGTTTTCTTGAAGCAGCGAATACATCTGCCGCATCTGTATTGTGCCGGATCACCTTTGCTCCCATGGGGATAACCCCACGATGTGGGATGCGATTGTTTGGTCCGGTCGCAGTTGATGTTCGCACATTTCACTGGAGGTCCTTGCTGGGACGTTGCGGGCTTGGGTGCTCGTTTCTGCGGTGGACGTATCTCGCTCGCGACCTTGTTTCGACCGTGCTTCTTGTAGAAAGAGTGGCACCTGTTGCATTTCCACTTGCCTGGTGCATCAACATCTTTCATCCACACCGTTCCATCTCCTGGTGTCTCAACATAGCTGCACACGTTGCAGGATCTCGGTCCATCTTGCGGGCGATGGTTTCGTGGAGATCGGTCTTGGCCATTCGCCACCCAGTGTCTATGACAGGGGCCGCATCTCACAAATTTTTCATCGCCTTGGTGTCCTGGTTCAAATGTCCACCCGTGTGTATAGTTGGATGCATTATGATCGCATGCGGGATTCTTGCATCTTCTATCGTTCGGAATCGCCGCTCTGCGGATCAACGTCTCCACGGAGAAGTTCTTCTGTTTTTCCTGCCCCTTGTTATCACGGTGCCAGTTCAACGTATAGCACGAAATGCAGAACCAATCATCGAAGTCTTTATCCCATCTGAGGGCATTAGCAGCAATAATAGGATGCTTGGGACACTCGTCATTTGCACAGCGCCGACGAACGCATGAGCCACATTTGAAGGAACGCACTGAGCACTCCCAATCACAATAGGTGGCGTATCGGAAACACGAAATACAAAACGTCGCATTGTATCGGTGATGTGATAAGGGACCGGAAACCCCATCGATAACCGGGTCTTTGTTGAGACCTTCTGGCATCTCGACCCCGAAGAGAGAGTAACTCCAGTCACAGGGTAGGCATCGCCAGATGTTGCTAGTGATATCTTCAACGTAAAATGTCATCGACGTGAGCCTCTTACCGATGGAACAACATCCAACGTTCGCGCAAGCAGGAACCGTCTGGGGTGTAGATGGAGCAACATGGTCGGCCCCGAAACAACATCGCGTTGTATTGCAATCGACACAAAGTCTCTCATGGAGACCCCAAGGATAGACCAACGTTGTGGTCCCATGGCATCGGTCGCACCGAGTGGAGCTGTTCAGGTCCTGTGCCCCTGTTTCCGAGCCCTGGCCCCATTCCGCCTTAAACTCTCGTCTGTATTCGTGGCATCGTCGGCAGCGTATGGCATTCATGAAACCGTACAAGTTAGCGTTTTGTAGGATCTCGACCCCACAAGCGGGATTCAGACACTTGCGTGGGTTTCCTTTCGCAAACCAGACCGCGTTGATTGCGTCGCGCTTGTTTCCTATCTCTCCAGGCCAATGGCCATTAGCATATCCTCGTCGCGAACGCATCTTGTTATACTTCTTTAGGAACTGATGACAAGATCCACACACTCGATCTGAGAGTGGACCGTCAGTCGCAATGAGTGTTTTAGTGCGACCGACAAATTCAGCACACGTCGTCTCCCCGTCTCCTGTCGGGCGCTGACAGGCCGGGTTCGCGCATCGGATTGCGGTGGCCATGCCTCCAGGAACGCCCTGCATCAATGGCCATGCTCGATTGAGGGAATGGTTGTGAAGATCCGGGAGCTGTAGCCCTTCTCTCATCTTGTCCGCAAGCTCGTATGACGCTTCCGAGAACAGCGACTTGAGCTTCTCGGAGTGTAGTCTGTTCTTTCGGTGGTATGTCCCGAGGTATATCATTAGTAGGCCCTCCAGGTAAACGGGAAGCCACCGCTCGACATCTTGGTTCACATCCTCACGCTTCTGCAGGACGTAGGGGTTCGACCAAACCCCGGCCACTCGAAAGTTGGACACCACATCATGCTGTCCGCTGAAACCATAGTGCAAGCTGTGTCCTGGACCTCGGTTGGACTCTTTTTCGTGCGTTTGGAGTCGATGCCATCCTCCCTTTCGATACAAGGTGGACCCAACGTAGATCATCGATTCCATTGATGGATCGACATCGATACCGGTTGCAATGCTCTTCACCACTCTGCTGCGAACGAACTTCGAGGGCCGACGAACGATGTTTCCCGCCCCCACTCTCACTGGGATATCGAGATAAGTAAGACGGTGGAGGAAATTCCCTGGAACCTCAGGCATTGCCAAAAGAGATGTGGGGTCCATGTCATCAGGGCCCTGACCGAGAAGCTTCTGTGTCAACCTAGGCATATGGCCCAACACATTGTCAGCCAAAGTTTGAGGATCCATGTTCAAGAGTAAACTCCGGAAACCTCGAGTCATTTCTCTGTCGCCTCGTTGCTTCTTCATCCAGGCATCAATGGTCCCGTCCTCGTCTGAGCGAGCGTAGTGTACCTGTCTGTCAATGAGGCTCTTCATCCGCCTCTGGAAGCGCTTCAGGTCCCTATCGCTGTCGGGCACTGGGTTAGTTTCGTTGCAGCGTCTGATCCAGTCCTCAGCCGTCTCATCGGTCTGCACTCGCTGCTTCTTGCTCGGACGGCTTGACTCTGCCTGGTCAGCATCATCGTCATCGTCATCGTCATCGTTGTCATCTTCTTCTTCTTCTTCTTCTTGCCCCCTGTCACCAGGCAGAGCCTCGTCGTCGTCTTCCAGGTCGACGAATCCGTCAGCCGTAATCTCATCATCGTCTATCTCGTCATCGGCCTCCTCGGGTGGAGTCCAGGCATCATCGTCGGCCTCCACGAGTCCATCGACAATGGGCTCATTATCATCTGTGCCAAAAGTGATTTCTTCCTCCACCAGAATATCGCCTTGGCTGGGGAGCTTCCCCCTCTGGGTGCCCTGAACGGCACTTGGACTGGCCTCACTAGGCCTCCGTCGCTCACTTCGACGGGTAGTTGGGCGATCTGAGAACAGGTGTTAGTGGATGATGACACAACAGAACGTCAAATAACTTGCCGCCGGTCTTCTTGCCAGTCACTGGAGTTGGCAGACTGGCTCCCTCCTTCTTGCTGTCGACACCACCGGGTGACAGCTTGGCGAACTGATCGGTCCAGTTTTCCTCATCATCGTCGAGGAAGTAGTAGACACTCTTCGCGGGTGTCTTGTTCTGAAGGCGTCGAGATGCCCTGCTAGATCCCTTGCCCTTCGAAGGGCTGTTCTGTCGGCTCGACATGTTGCCAGGCAGCTTCGCTGGCGTTGGCGTCAAGGTGCTCTGGTCTTCGTGGATGCTGTCGAGTGGTGGTTTACGCAGGTACGGTACTCTGCGAAACTTGGATACTCTGGATAGTATCTTTCGATTGATTGGGATCTTTTGCACACAATTGTGTCTTTGCAGAATTCTTCTCCTCGCACCTCACTTCTGGGACAGAGGGCTTGGCCCCCTCCCAGGTACTTGCCAGTCGGCAGGTACGGCGCCGCATCGACTTCCAGGACGACGCTGTCGCTCCTTCCCCACAGAGACACCATACATACATACGATGGCACACTACAGACACTTGGGCTCTTGGCATGGGACCCAGGCCACCAAAGCCACCCTCCAGAGTTGGTCCTCTCTCTCGGGGGAGGGAGGCATAACGGATGGGTGCTAGTTAGATGAATACCAATCCTCTTCCGGTTTAACTCTGGTGTATTTGCTTTTACGCTTGCCCTAGATTCTAGCCATAACAACCGCTAAGAGGTAGTAGAGCTGAACCTCTGTGGAAACAGTCTTTGATGCTGGGACGGCGGCCTTGCGATGGAGCCTGCTACATCGTGGATGGCACCCATGCGTCAGTACCTAGCATCTTGCCCCATTCATATTCATCCAACGCGAGAAACCGTAGAGTTGAATTTCACTCTCTTTATGAACTCAAGCATTGTCTGTCTCTGGCTCTGCGCCAAGAACCTGAGTGCAAGCACTTTTTATTTCCCTTTATCTGCTCCTTAGCTACCTATACCGCAATTCTCCTCCAACAGTCGATGCTGTTGACCTAGGCCATGCTCGAAGATGCCATCCTCCGCATGAGTGCCTTCCCTATTTCTTCCCCAACCTCTCCTTCGGGCCCCCTCTCAGAATGGGCAGCTTCCCAGACCCACACATCCAGCATCAACACACCCTGGTGCAGAGGAGGAGGGCATTTCTTTCCTAGGTACTCATTACCAACTTTCATGTCAGTTCACTCATACCTGCCATGGAAGGGGTGACGTAGAGTGATGCGAGGAGAGTGTGCATCCCGAGTTTACACATCGACTCTCAGGCCGAACTGTCCTCTCAGTAAACCTAGCCGAAAATGATTTTGTTTATAAAAATCTTTCCTTGCACGACATATTTCTCGTGAGAAGGTCTAAGTCATGAGACACCTGCGCCGTTTGTGGATCAAGGCGGTTGTCCTCCACGGCAAGGTGGTCGATTTAAGACTTCAACTGACCGGCATCATGGATGGTACTACTCCCCGCTCAATAAAACGCGGGTGCTTGTGGCTGCAGATCATTTGTGGAGTGGGCTTAGTATGAAAGAAATCACTACTGGATTTTGAGTGAGATTTTGCCGGGGCTGTGCAGTAGTGTTTTCTGTCAACTCTATAGGTGGAACGGTTACATTGGGAGCTAAGCGCGCCGATCAATGTCAATTCCCCGAAGTGGCCCAGGAGCCTCAACTCCACTCTTCACGTCAACCAGGAACCAACATTGTGTCTCGGTAGGTAGTAGGTTAATGCTGGGAGACACATAGCTACATGAAATAATCTTTGTTGCATTCACTGAAAGAAGTCTCATGACGTTGGAAGGAGTAGAGCCTTGGGGAAAACCATGATGAGATCGACGAGCAAAAATGTACATGGAGTTGCGAAAGGGGCCTCAGAATAGCCTCACAAGATATGCAAGTAAAAAAAAAGAAGCCCCCCGCCAAGGATTGAACTTGGGACCTTTCTCGCGTTACGGACCGAAGAGACACAATGATAGTGGTTTGAACGCCCGGACCGAAGAGAACACGCTACCACTGCGCCACGGGGGAGTTGTTGTTGAGGATGCTGCTCCAATTACCATATAAGTAAGTACCTATGCCTCTGGAAAGGGAAGGAGCGGCTTCGCTGGAGGTCAAGCCGACCTGAGGGCTTAGGACACGTGATTATTGCCCCAGGCCCTATGATTCACTGCTGCCTGGGAGAAGTGAGCGCACAACTTCAACCCACCAACTTCTTTTTTTTTTCTCTTCGGTCCGGGCGTTCAAACCACTGTCATTGTGTCTCTTCGGTCCGGGCGTTCAAACCATTGTCAGTATTCCCCAGACGTTTCAGCATACTCTTGCTAACTACCTATATATAGATGTACGACATAATTATTCAGCAGGGTGGCCGTGGCCGTGGCCGTGGACGTGGTCGTGGTCGTGGTGGTCGGGGCGGTGGCCGCGGTGGCGGCGTGGAGAAGCAGCCCTTCAGGGGCAAGTGCAACGATGTAAGTTCTCCCCCCTCAACGTATATCAGCATCTAACATTATCTAAATAGTGCGGTCAAAAGGGCCATAAGGCCGTGGATTGTCCTGTCCGGGCCCTTCAGGCCCAGGTCCAGGAGCTGCAGCAGCAGCTCCAGCAGCAGCAGCAGCAGCAGCGGCCCAGCAGCAGCAGCAGCAGCAGCAGCAACAGCAACAGCAACAGCAGCAGCCAACAACAACAACAGCAGCAACAGCAGCAGCCTCAACAGCAGCAGCAGGAGCAGCAGCAGGGTGTCGCTCCTGCAACGGCGGCGGCGGCAGGGGACGCGGCGCTGGCTGCCGCGTCGTGGGCAGAGGAGATGGAGCAGTGATTCATAGGCTTTATATATTAGTAATCGACCAGGCCTTGTTTGATATCTTGTTTACTGTTATGAATATGATTGTTTGTGAATGTTTGTGATATATTGTAAATTGCATTCCCCAGGCCATCATGACTCTGCTGCCGGTCTTGACGCGGTCGTTTTTGAAACAATCGACCAGAGACACTTGCGCCTCAGCCTCAAGCTCGATAGCAGCCTCAATTGCCTTGGTTTGCTCTATAATCCAAGCGTCATTGACGTCTTTATCATAGACATAACACATTACGGCAATTGCGTCGTCGCGGCGGCCGTGTTGGAAGAGCCAACGGGGGGAGTCGGGGAGAGCAAACACAAGGACGACAACGAGGAGTGCGAAAACGATTTGAAAGGCAAGAGGAAGGCGCCAGGCCATTGCCCCGCCTGCGTATGAGAGGCCGAAATCGAACCAGTAGGCAAATACGATGCCGACGCCGACGAAGAGGGACTCTGAGGCGATGAGGCGACCACGGTATTTGGCCTCACAGAGCTCGGATTGATACCTGGAATGAATTAATTAGCGACATGTAAAAAGTGGGAGAAAGGCTGCGAGTCACTTACATGGGCACAGTTGAGGTCTTCATGCCAGTTCCAAACCCGGTCACCACTCGTCCGATGACGAGATGAGGGACATTGTAGGCAGTGGCTTGAAGGGTCGCGCCGATGATGACTAGAGCCATGGCGACCCAAATAGTCATCCGACGGCCAAGCTTATCGGCAGTGAAGAAGTTGACTAGACGGGCGAGTGTTAATACCCCTATTTCTGACTTGGTGGCCGTGCTTGGGCTCACGCCCAAGCACGCACGGAAGATAATGATGAGGGCAGACAAGGCGGAATAGGGAATAACTCACTGATACATCCTGTCAGACAACCAAGGTTGTAACAGGAAACGATAATGCCGGTTTTGCTATCAGAGGGGTGGTCGAATTGATTGAGCCAGTCTTCATTTTGAAGAATGCCTCCAAAAACCCCTTGATCGTACCCGAACAGCACGAAAGCGATGAGACAACAGATTGTTATGCCTACGCGCACGCCTTTGCCTCGGCCGAGCCAGGTCTTCATGATGGTTGAGGTCTGGGAGAGTGATAGGGCAGCAGGGTTTCAGTGATCACACTTGAGCAACACGGTTCTTAAACACCACAGAAAGGGTTCTACACATGCTATTTAAACTTGTATGACCGTCGTTAACTGCGCTTGAGTGCTTGGAGAGCAGCGGATCCGATCCAAGTCAACGGTTCCGCTCGTTGACACTCGTCCAACCCTCAACGGCGACGCCCGCGTGTCGATCCTGACTCAGGACGTTGGGTTGGATGGTACCATGCTCGTATGGTGTAAGTAATCCGGGGTGGTGAGGGAAAAGTCGGGGTGATCTGCTCGCAGGATGGGGTAGTACTACGCAGTGGGTGAGGTGAAGAGTAGGGCAAGGGTATGTATTGGCAGGGGTGATTCATGTTGATGGTCACATTCGCATCCGCTTTATTCCCATTCCTAATGTTTCATTGATTAGCTTAAGTCACATAGCGGATAAGCATTGCCGTTGCGGTTTAAAAGTGTCTGGGGGTGTTCGTGAGAGACGGGCAAACGGCCAATAGTCAAACTTGGGTAGGATGAGTAAATGATATCCTCCTTAAATAATGGTAAAGAAAATATGGTAAATTTAGAATATGATATATAAAAGACTTCTAAGATATTGTCTTATCATCTGATAATTTTATATTATTTTGGGACTTCTTTATATAATTACTCTTTAGTTGTAGATCTTTGAAGAGTTACGGTGTTTGTCGTCCTGTGTCGCTCACTGCCTTACCCGCTTGACGAGTTAGGCATTCCGCAGGATCGAGGTGCATTTGCTTGTATGTTACATAGGCCATGCATGACCTCGATGGTCTTTCGACCCAGTACCATATGACCAGAAGAGTGGCCATGCTCTGTCCCTTGAAGACATTCACCTAGCTCCATACTACTGGCGTTATTTAAGCCAAACCACCAAGCCAGCCTTGTCCATTCCTTCGCCTGGGCTTGGCGAGGAGACAAAACGACATGGACCATTAGATGAAATGGCATGGACTTGAAGCTGTGTTGGAGAAATCCATGATCAGCAGACTACCCCAACCTACCGAGAACCGAGAATTCACTCACCCACATCGCGGCATCCATTGCGACCTGGCCCGTGCAATGTTTGAAGAAGAAACAAGGTCCTTGCATTCACAGTACGCGCTCCAATCAACATGTCTGACATGACTTATAGAGACTTCTGTAACTCGTCATTGGGTAAGGTACGTTTCCCTGACATTGGGAGACCAAATTCATGGATGAACCAACATGGCGTGGTACAAACTGTGGGCTGGACCCACGGCATGGACCCGGAGCGAGTTTGAAGCGACTGGTTGTTTGTCAAAGGCTTGAGGAACTTGTCTGACAATGACATTTATGTTCAAAGAGGCATCATGTCATTGAACAAGTGGGGGATGACAGTCCCTGTCAGTTCCCCCAACCGTCAGTAAATGTCGGTTTACAGACAAGGCTCACTTCCTTCGCTTGCGCTAGGCTCCAGCTTTTCTCGTTAAGCTTGTTCTCGTCTCCATTCTTCCCCAACTGCCCCTCATCTCGCCATGATTCTCCAGCCTCCAGTGTAGGCCGAGACCAAGATGGCCACTGGAACAGACGTCTCTATTATCAATATCATTTCATGAGAAGCACCTAAATGTGACGGAATTATCAAGTATTGCCTTTGTTAATGATCTTACTTAATACTTCACCATGTTTTACTTTACTTCCCTTTCTTCGAATCTCACGTATTAGTATTGACAAGAATGAGAGTGCCCAATAGAGAGCTCCGTATGCCCACTTTTGGCATCTCATTTACTTCTTAGCCTCCATACCGTTGTCATTACCTTGGACCCGTGCCAAGTCAAGGCTAGACGGCACAAGGTCAGACGGGACCACTTCTATGCCCGACAGGGCTGAGAACCACCATACTACCGTTCACCCAGCCGATGAAGCGCTCCAATAGTAGATTAGCATTGCCCATTCATTCAACGACATGTCATCGTAGTAAAGACTTCTAGACGCCCTTATCACGCCGCCTCCCAATCCATTGGTTCCACCATCCACTCCCACTCCTCATCCAAAACCATAGCCTCATCCACCCTCCCCTGCTGCTGAGCCACCTCCTGCTCAACATGCGACGAAGCAATATCATACGCAACCTGTAACCCACGCAGAACCTCCGTCACGATCCACGTCAAATCGTACATCTTTAGCGGCGGCGTCTCCTTTCCCTCGCTAGCATCTTTCCATCTGTTTCGTAGTTCCTTTGCTTTCCATAGTGCTTGGTTCACTTCTCCTTTTCCTAGTGCGGTATACACTGGACACGCTTCATCTTCGAGGGCTTTCAACACATTGTGGTGATATGCGTGACTTGAGGCAACATAGCTTCCCCTGCCAAAGTTCCCTCTGGAGATGTTATCCTCAGGTCTCGCACCCTTCGACACGGCAACACCAAAGATGAGGAGAAGAAGCACAATAGCTTGTTCAATCCACACATAAAACTCATGAAAGTCAACCTTGAAATTCTGCTCCGCATCCCCTTTCGTAAAGCCAAACTCCTCCGGATTAGTAGCCCGTTGATAAGAGGCATGTAGATCGATAAACTTCCACCGTAGACGTTGACAGGCTTGTTCAAAGCGATGAAATGCCTGCGCTGGTGTTAAGCGCGTTGTCGAGGGGATGATCGGTTTGGGTGGTGGTGGAGGTGGTTGTGATGAGGAGCGTGAGATGGCTCGGTTTGAGGGTGCTGGTGAGCTCCGGCTTGAGTGGCCGTTTGCCCATATTGAGCCGTTTAGGCCTGAGGGTTGCTTGGTCATGGTTGAGTCGAAGAGGCTCTGTCGTGAGAGGGGATGGAAGACGCAGGGGAATGGATCCCTCTGCGTCGCGCTCAATAACCTAGTCTCTTTGAGGATTGAACGAGCGCCACTTCGAGTCTGTCGTTTGCTGATTGCTAAGACGAGATAGCCAGCCGTCCCTGAGCCTTTTCGTCCTTTGATCCAAATGTCGCGTGCTGAGATTGCAGTGGGTCAATGACGACTCTAAATAACTCTGATACCGAGATGAACAATACAAGAACAGGCATAGAACTGAACAAGAATAATCGGGCTTATAGACGCAGTATCAAAGAACGTGCGGGGCAGATATTTGATGGTGAAAGAGCTGAGAGACATTGACCGGAATGGATGGAGATTCATTGACTGGGGTGATTGTTGATAAATCTGATTGGTTGGTCTGTCTGGCGCGGCAGCTGAGCAAGCGCTGAAGCCGAGCGCTAAGTGATGCAGACCCTTGATGATGGCGGGATAGTGGAGTGGGGGCTCCGGCTCCGGATGGCTTCCAGAGCAACCGGGTCGGGGTCGAAGGGGTGAGGCATTCTCCGCTATCCGTGATGGCCTCACTGTCAACGGCGTAGTCTATCGAGGCCACTTCTCAGTTATCGAGTCATGGTTCTGGTTCGTCCTCAGCAGACAGAAATTGACGGAGAAATCGACTCTTGATTCAGGATATTCACTTCCTCAACACCATCCACAGTCACCACCCTCAACAATGCATCTCATAATCATTCCATATCGATATATACAATCTCCATGTTTCAAAAAAGAGAACACACAGCTGGGCGGGGGTCTTCAATCCAGCTGTTCCCAACCCATGTCCAGAAATAAAAGCATAAAAACCTTGCCTGCCAAAAAACCACTTTCATAATCGTCAACCTTTTTTGACACACACACGCACAACCACTCAATTCAATAATGCGCCGACAACTCCTGCAACCTGGATGCGCTATCCTTGGTGAACCATACTTGAACAAACAGAAAATTAACAAGTCATCGCTGCCTTGGGTTCCCAGGCGACAAGGTCCTGCTGGTCACCTCCTACGAAGACTCTCTGATCTTCTTTGTTGCCTTGGCTGTGCCGATGTGAGTGTTGTGCACCTGTCTTTGTTAGCTTGGTCACTTCATAAAACAAACATCACATACCTTGGTTGCGAATCGAAGACTTGTCAATGTCTCCTTCAGATGCGTCTCAAGCGGTGACACCATAACAAACATCAGAGTCTTGCTGTTACCACCCAAGCTGTACTGCAGAAGGTGGGTCAACTTTGAGTTGCGGTATGGCACATGGCCAGATCCACGTCCAAGAGCTTCAATGACATCACCCAGGCAACTCAGACTCTTGTTGATGTTCTGGGTCTCCTTCATACGGTCGCCCTCGGCCTGCGAGTGCTTGAGACGCTCGGAACCTGCCAGGTCCACAAGGTTGAGTGTGCCTTCACATCGCTCGCCCGTTGCCGAGTTCTCGCCAACTAGCTTGAGGATGAACACACTATGAGAACGCGATGATCGCTCGTTGGCCTTGGTTGCAGCCACTGATCGGTTGTTCTGAGCCTCGGCAAGCATAGTCTCCACGCTAGACGGGCTGTTGAGCCGTACTGACTTGCAGTTCACGATAACTGTCTGCTTGCGAGACTCGTCATGTCGGATCTCGAGCTTCTTCGGTCGACCTTCAGACGATCGCTCGTTGGGTGTCAGCAGATCGTTGAGTTCTTCGTTGTACACTTCAACAAATGAGCCCTCCATCGTGTACTCCCAGGACTTCTCCTTGAGCTTGGTGATGGTATCGTAAATCATGTGCGTGGCACGAGGAATCATGCCGTCCGCTGAAGACATGGTAAAGGTCTTTCCAGATCCTGTTTGGCCATAGCAGAAAATGCACACATTGTAACCGTCGAGGGCACTCTGAACGAGCTGGGAAATCTCGCCAAAGATCTCCTGGTTTTGAGTACCAGGAATAAAGACTCGGTCAAACTCAAAGGGATAGTTCTTCCGTGTCACATTGCCAAGGCTGCTCTTCTCCTCAGGTCCAGCCAGCACAATCTCAGCAGACGTCTTGTCATCAGGGAACGACATCTGTGCCTGCTCTCCCTCTCCGTTGCCCAGAGGGGGTCGGACTCGACACATGACACGGATGTTGCCCTTGAGCTCCTGGTACTTGTTGAAGAGAACCCGGCGTTCTGTCTCCTCCTTGATGAGCTTCTGCTGCGCTTCCTCGGCTGCGCGAAGGGCGTCCTGGAGTCTTGCCTCCATGTTGGCAAACGAGTCAGACTGGGCCTTGCTATCAGACTCCAGGAATTCGACGTGCGACCGTAGCGAGTTGATCTTGGCCTCGAGCGTGGTGTTGGCTGCCGACAGCTCGGCAATGTTGGTTTGTAGGCTGTTCTTGAGAGTCCTCTCTCGTTCAAGATCCCCCTGTAGGCTTTCAACTTGGGAATTG
This sequence comes from Fusarium ambrosium, assembly GCA_003947045.1. Lineage (NCBI taxonomy): Eukaryota > Fungi > Ascomycota > Sordariomycetes > Hypocreales > Nectriaceae > Fusarium > Fusarium ambrosium. The sequence goes on from NIZV01000092.1 coordinate 72,221, forward strand.
ACCTCCTTGAGTTCGCGTTCCCTCTTTTGCAGGGCCATGCCCATGTCTTGGTACTCATTACCCATCCGAGTTCGCAGCTCCTGAACTTCGCGGTCCTTTCTTTGCCGTTCATTTTCCAATTCTTGCTGGTATTGTCGTGTCAGACCCTCAATCTTCTGCTCATTGTTCCTGGCCTCGTGCTCCTTTAGTCGGTCCAGTTCTCGTCTCATTTCGTCAACCGCTGATTTGTGTTGTCGTTCCATATCGTCCATTACTTGTCGGTGCTTTCGTTCTTGATCTTCTATTCGTCGTGTCTGCTCCCATTGTTGCTTCTCCAACTCATGTCTGATGTGGCGTCCCTCCTCTCTGGCCATGTCGAGATCCGACTTGAGCGACTCGTTCCTCAAGCCAATCTTTTCTCTGTCGGTTTCAAGCTCCTTGACTAAAATTCGTTAACCCTGGAACTTTTACAATGAATGGTTACTTACTTCGAGTCTTTGCAAGTTCTAGCGCATCATCTTGCCCCTTTCGCTCGCTCAGAGTGGTGTTGACCATCTCCTTCAACTCTTTAAACTGGGACTCCATGTCCACGACTCGACCGTCGACATCCCAGGCTACATATGATGTCAGTTTAGAATCCTTGGTGAGAAATGACTTGCTAGGACAAGGGGACTTGATGGGTGAGGTAAACGTCTTGACAGGCGATAAAGACAGCGACTCCTGAAACTGGTCAAGCTTTCGTTGTACCTGCTGCTCCTTGCTCGGCTTTGGGGGAACCGCCTAAGTCTGTCCCGAAGAGTCGATTCGCGAGCACACAGGAATCTTGCCGTGAGTATCTCTGTCGTAACGCTTGGCCATGTTGGACATCTGAGAGGTGACTGATGACAGAGACGACTGTCGTGTCAAGGGACGAGAAAACACTTGATTCCCGCTGGGAGGCGAATTGTCGTCTTCGAGGCTTAGTTGAGTAAATCTCGAGGTCAGAGAACTATCTCTGCTACCCATCACAGTTGAAGATGACTGGGTCTTTCTGACTTTGTTGTTGTGGAGAGGAGCAAGAGGTTGAGAACTGTTTGGCTGAAAATTGGTCGGCATACCATTGCTAGGCCCCGAATAATCTCTTTCCTCCTCGCGAAGCCCGTGAGCTGTTCGTGGTCGGGGAGCTTGGCTCTTCGATCGCATGTGTCCAGGTCGAGTGGCTGTTCGTGGGGGGTTCGAGGGGGCATATCGATTGGGACCGACGCTCTTAGCGAAGTTGCTCGATGTTGATGTTCCAAGTCGTGATTGGGAAGCCGAGGGTTGCTTGAGCTGAGGATAGTTAGTAAAGTTCCAAATGCATGATCATCAACCAGTACGAAAGAAAGCCTTTCAACGCCATTCCCAGCTGCAACGACAACTCCTTTGCTACATGTCGGGAGGTTACTAGAAGCCGATCGCTTCTGAGCACCAGGTCTCCTTGCAGGCAAAGTGTGACTAGTGCTGAACGACCTCATATTGCAATTGTCGACATGAAACAAGACCAAAGGCCCCTTGCAGTGTGTACCCGTCGAGACAATCGAAAAGACGAGAAGAAAAGCAATAGAGATGATGGGAAGAGGCGGCGGCTTGCCAATCGTACAAGCTGGCATTGATTCATGACAACAGATAGATACTCACCCCGGACATGCCCGCAAGACTCTGGGGCTTCATGTTGGATCGGACGGCTGACGGGGCAGCAGCGAGGGACGTCGGCTTTGTAGGGTATTCGAGGGCTCGATCGGAAAGAGGCTTTCGCTTGGCTTCGGATTGTGATGCTACTCGTTCGTCAGTAAGAGCGACCGTGAAGAGGAATCGATCGTGGAAGTACCCGGTTGGGGAATCTCGCGCTTGAGGTTCTTGAGGGATGCCAACGAGGTCACTGTTGATTGAATGCGTGCATTGTGTTGTGACTCGCTCCATTCCGTGAGTCCTCCTCCCCCTATTTGCGTCGACGGTGCGGGCAACCTGCTCATCTTGGAGCTTCGAAATGACTATTCAAGGTCAGTACTGTGTCTTCCTGCATGAACATGCCTTCAACTGAAACATACGGTGTCCATGGCGAGTAGAGCACGCGCGCGGTGCAAAAGCAAAGGAAACTAGGACGTGGACAACAAAAGAGTAGCGCGCTGCCAGCAGTAGTAGAAGGCGTGATGAAATGTGAAGTGGAGGGAAGCAGGATAGTATAACAAACCCACCTCGCAACGAGAGGCTGTTATTTTGGTTGGAGGTTTCCCAAATGCGTGTTAGCTCCTTGTCTTTAGATTGGCGATGAGGCCGCTTGTTTATCGGCGTGATGCGGGCCCTCCTTCTGTTGCCCAAGCAACATAGGGTCTCTCCCGAAACGGCCTATTCCCGCGATTGTGGCTTGACCTTGCATTTGTGTGGCTTGACTTTTTCTTTGCTTACTCAGCTCTGCAACGTCAGTTGCAACGTGGGGGCTTTTTTTATGCTACGTCCACGTCGTCGTTGAATATTCACATGTCATGACGTCCAAAGCCAGATGCGCTGTCGCAGACTCTAAACCTAGACTCGCAATCTCCCCTTGTCTCCTTTGTTGAGTTGAACCTGAGTCGCGTCCTGCATCCTTGAACGATTTAGTCAGATCATAAGAGAGGGGGGTTCTTGCGCAATCTCTTGTTTCTCCATGTCTTGATAGAGGAACTTCCCAAGTTCAATCATCCTTTGTCTACACACGCGAGCGAAAACACCATGGAAAAGTTCAGTCAGTTTCGAGATCGGGGTAAGCACGCTTTCCAGTTCAACCATTTATTCACATGCTAATCCTTCTCAGCAACGGGCATTGCGCCTTTTCTACCCGTCTCGACACCCCTCTCGGCCGTCGCAACATTCACCCACGGCGCCCTCTTCCTCTTCCGCCTCCCATTCTTCATCTTCTTCTTCCTAGGCTACTTTCTCGTCTTCCACTTCCTACCATTGCCCGTCATCTTCCGCAAGGTAGCCCTTTGGGGCTTGATGGCCATCCCGGGCATATGGTGGGTAGATCTCCAACTCGACGGAGTCAAGCGAGGCACCCTCGCCGACCAGCCTCGAGAGCGATTCCCTCATCCTGGATCCGTCATCGCCGCCAACTTTACGAGCCCTGTCGATGCCATTTACCTCGCTGCTATTTTCGATCCCATCTTTACCGTCTCGTATCCCGATACTCGTCAGGTGCAGCGTCTCAGTCTCCTCGGCGCCGTCTTGATGGCCCTATCGCCCGTCCGAACCGCTCCCCCAAAGAACGCCAAGCTCGTCGATATCAGCGATCTCCTAGCCGACAACCCGAACCGAGTCATTGCCGTTTTCCCCGAGTGTGGTACCACCAACGGCAAGGCCATTCTGCCCTTTAGCCCAAGCGTTCTCCAATGCCCGCCCGACGTCCACATCTTCCCTGTCAGCATTCGTTATACCCCGCCTGACGTTACGACCCCTGTGCCAGGAAGATGGTTCAAGTTTCTGTGGAACCTGCTTTCACGACCTACGACTTGCATTCGAGTTCGCATTGCTGAGGGCCAGATGAACTCGGCTGTCGCGAAGACCAACGGGGCATCATCTGTTCCCGCTGATCTGCGATATCGCAATGATGTGGGCGCCGCTGTCTCCGGGGATGAGCAGCGTGTATTGGATCGCATAGGCGAGGCACTTGCCAGACTCGGCCGTGTCAAGCGTGTTGGTCTCACCATGAAGGACAAGGCCTCCTTCGTGGAGACTCTCAAGGGCAAGAAGAACTAAATATGTAAGAAAACGAAAATGTTGTAGTCTTTGTCAGTTGAAGCGGTATCGGTTTGGCTTAGAGAAGGCGGACTTGATCCCTTTCTCAGATGGGATGGAATATGGAGTTCGCATTGCAAGGAGCTATTTTGGTGGTTGGCTTTTTTTTTACCTTGATCTCGCGAAATACCCACAATCACTCGTGGAGCGGGGGTTACGTTTCCTCTTGTTCTTGTGTTTTTCAATCTCTTTGGGACTTGTATTGGTCTTGTTTGTACTTTATTTATGTTGTAACGTAGCTTGTACGTAGACAAGAGGCCCAAGGCATGTTGAAACATCACTTTGAAGCATCACTTTGGTATCACATTGCATGATTCACACGACGCTCCTGACTGTGTAACATAAATCATTGGGATATAAAAACTGACCCAGAAAATCTAAATTCGCCTTTTCCGATCCCGACAAAACACAAACATTACATGATTCGAGGACATCTTTGGCTTCCTCGCTGTGCCTTTTAGTTGGTCAGACCGCTATCGGTGACGCAGCCCTCGCTCGCGTTCTTGACGAGCTGGGCGTACTTGCTAAGAGTACCCTTAGTGTAACGAGGAGGAGGGGCCTTCCATGCCTTGCGACGGCGGGCAAACTCCTCATCAGAGATCTCGAGGTCAATGGCGCGTTTCTCGGCGTCAATGACGATAGAGTCACCGTCCTCGACGAGGGCAATGGGACCACCCTCCATGGCCTCGGGGACGATGTGACCGATGATGAAACCGTGAGAACCACCAGAGAAACGACCGTCCGTAAGAAGGGCAACGTCCTTGCCGAGACCAGCACCCATAATAGCAGAAGAGGGCTTCAACATCTCAGGCATACCGGGACCACCCTTGGGGCCATCGTAGCGGATGATAACGACAGTCTTCTCGCCCTTCTTAATCTCACCAGCCTCGAGACTGGCGATGAAGGCAGGCTCCGAGTCGTAAACACGGGCCTTGCCAGCGAATCGGAGACCCTCCTTGCCGGTAATCTTACCAACACAACCACCAGGAGCCAGGGAACCGCGGAGGATCTGGATGTGACCGGTAGGCTTGATGGGGTTGCTGAGAGGTCGGATAATGGTTTGGTCCTCGGGGAAGCTGGGCATGTTCTCGACGTTCTCCTTCATAGTCTTACCAGTGACGGTGATACCGGAGCCATCAATGATACCCTCCTTGATGAGGAACTTGAGCAGAGCAGGAGTACCACCAATATTGTGCATATCCGCCATGACCCACTTGCCAGAAGGCTTCAGGTCAGCAAGGAAAGGAGTACGGTCAGACACCTTCTGGAAGTCCTCAATATCGAGCTTGATACCAACAGAGTCGGCAATGGCGATCAAGTGGAGAACAGCGTTGGTGCTACCACCAAGGATGGTAGTGACAATCATAGCATTCTCAAAGGCCTGGCGAGTCATGATATCGCGAGGTCGGATGTCCTCCTTGAGAATGTTGCGGATAGCAGGTCCAACTCTCTCACACTCGGCCTTCTTGCTAGGGTCCTCAGCGGGGCTGCTGCTGCTACCGGGAAGGGTCAGACCCAGAGTCTCGATGGCGGTGGCCATGGTGTTGGCAGTGTACATGCCACCGCAAGCACCACCGCCGGGGCAGGCGTGTCGGATAATGTCGAATCGCTCCTCTTCGGTGATCTCGCCAGTGATGTACTGACCGTAGGCCTGGAAAGCAGAGACGATATCGATAGGCTCACCACCCTTGGTGCAACCGGGACGGATAGTTCCACCGTAGACCATGATGCTAGGACGGTTCACACGACCCATGGCGATAGCAACACCAGGCATGTTCTTGTCGCAACCAGGCAAACTAATGTTACCGTCATACCATTGGCCGTTCATGACAGTCTCGATACTATCGGCGATAATCTCTCTACTCTGAAGCGAGTATCGCATACCGGTAGTACCCATAGAGATACCGTCAGAAACACCAATGGTGTTGAAGCGGTAGGGAATCAGACCAGCCTTGGCCACCGACTCTCTGACAATGGCGGACAGGTCCATCAGGTGCATGTTGCAAGGGTTTCCCTCGTACCATACGGACGAGATACCGACCTGGGCCTTGTTCATGTCATCCTCAGAGAGGCCGGTGGCGTACAGCATGGCCTGGGAGGCACCCTGAGCCTTGGGCTGGGTGATGTTGGCAGAGACCTTGTTGAGCTTGTCATCGGCGGCGCGGAGGGCAGTTGTGGATAGAAGGCGGCTGTTAAAGAAGAAATGTTAGTGTGAATCAACATTGTACAATTGTTGACGATGGTGCTGAATTGTGGGTGGTGAGGTCACATACCCATGACTCCTCGAAGAGAGGGGGAGAGCTCCAAGAGCTCTCGACCGTAGGCGCAGAGAGCGAGCGAGCATTGTGACGGACAACCAAGAGGGTATCCAAAGCCAATTGAGGCGTTCAATCCGATATAATCAAGCCTTTTAGACTTTTGATCCCACAGAATCAAGTGTCGAGGCGGTCGGTGTCTGACAATGGAAGTAAAGATTTCTTTCGTTCGCTGCGATGTCGGCTTCGCCTTTTGACCAAAAATTCCATGCCCACCTTTCCCTGTGATCTTCCCTGTGACCTCTCTCCCCCGCTGGAACGCTCCCCGCATGACAATTCGGTCGTCGTGATTGGTCAGAGGGGTAAGAGAGGGGCAACTTGCAGAAGCCACCTGCGCTGCCAAGGATGCTTCCGGGGAAACTGCTTCAACTCCGGAGGCGAGCCCACAGTAAACTTCACCGAGAGAAGTCGATTTGTTGCGAGTCAATCGTTGCCGAGGCACCCGCTTTTTCGACTGTAGCTCTTTTGTGTGTTTCCTCCTCGTCTTGATAGCTGTTGTCGCATATTCAGACACCCAGAAGCTTCAGATTACCCTCATCGAGCTTATCATTGGGCATGTATTAGGTCAAGGCGATATCGGGCTGACTCGCATCCTGAAGCAACATCCTAGAGCTGCATTGACGTCAAGCTCTTGAAGGTCAAGACTTGGCATTCATGGGTGACCAGATGATAGTTTATTTTCATCTGAGCCCGGCTCTCTATGCTTCGTTCTCCATGCATCATTTAGTAGAACCAATCTAGCTATACGTCATCACATCTTTACCCAGCCCTCCCACATTGCCAACTAAGAAGTGTGAAAGCAACCAAGTACCTAGCTGTCAGGCTTGTGGGGCTGAAGTGGCTTACGGCCCCATCATCTCAGGTCCGATGTTCTTCACGGACAACCACCACTACTCAGCTACCCAGACACAATTCACCACCTCGTCTTCCGTAAGATTCTTCAACATATTGATCAACTGAAACAATCGCTACCTCGGCAACATAGTGGGACCAACATCACATTCTTACTAACGACGCACTCATTCATTTTTAGGACATAGTATCTCATATCGCCGAGTTTATCAACAAAGACTCTATAGTAAAGAAAGCCGAAGACATTTTGCGCAGTTCGGTAAATAGAGAAAACATGGGCGGCCTTATACCATCAATGTAGTTCAGTGGATCCTAAGGAACATTGAAGTAAGATGTCGTTTCGAGAGCATATGAGACCATGCTTGACTGACCTAACGATAGGAATCTCCGAACCAAGCCGGACCAAGGGCCGGCTAACATCAAAAGTCTTGGGCAAGAGCACAAGAGAAGAACTTGCTGCAACTTGAAACATCTGCGTTGGGTCTGAGTCGTCGCTCTTTTCGACCGAGAAAGTTGATGGTGAAGTGTTTGCCCTCATGACTTCTCACTTATGGGAGTTCAGCCATCCCCTTTGGTTAGAGAGATGTCGAAAGCCTCGGCCACCAGCAGCTTTACCACCTTCTCTTCGTCGTCTTCTTAGCCACACAGGCTGTTTTAACACGAGACCCCCCAGCGTTCGAGTTCCTACCACTTTCGAGACTCGCAATGGGCTCGCTTGCGTTGGCAGTTCCCTCAGTCCCCATGCTGACAATTCGGCTGGCTTCCAGAACGACATCCTCGTCAATACCTAGCCACAAGATGTGCGTACCTCGGGAACACGTTCGCTGAGACCACAATCTGAGTCTCGAACACCAAGCGGTTCACCCTCCCTGGCATGCTCGACCCTTGATACCATTATGCACAAACACCTCGCCGCCACCCTCAAGTCACACGTCGGCCAGACCACCTTAACAAGCGCGCCAGTGGAGGGGGAAACAATACAGGAGACTGATTTGAGTGACCACCCGCCAAAATTGTCCCCTGTTTCCCTTCCATCCCTACCCAGACGTGGTACATGTTCGGCCCGCCCCGTCCTCTTGGCATCTAGCCGCCGTCCATACACCTCAGGCTCCGTCACCCCCGTGCTCCGGCCCCAAGCGATCAGGGCATTGCCGCTCCCCACAACCTTGATCGAGCCCCCCCCCCTGCACGCCCGACATCATGCCGGTCGAGTGGTAGCGAGCTCGCTGTCGGCAGGTTCCTTCGGTTAGGATATCCGAGTTTTGAAAGAGTGCGGCGCGTGTGTTTAGCGCGCTGCGCCGTGCTGCCACTCGATGTGGACCCCTGTCGCCGGGAGAGATTGTATTGTAACTTGTGGGTAAAGTTCTTCCACCTGTCACTCAGTCTTCGTATCTAGTACCCTGTCGACCCGTAGAGGTAGTAGATGAAGTAAAAGTAGTAGCTTGAGATCAGGTAGTTCCTATCTTTGGGCTTTTGGACGCTATGGATAAGGGAAAAGCCACTGCCGTTGCTGTTGATGCCGTAGCCCATGAACAAGAAACCTGCCATGAGCTAAGGGAAATGTCCATAGACAAGATTCTCTTCACTCGTATTTCTCAGGGGGCAAGTAGTCAGGAACGAGCACAGGTGATGGTGTTGAAGAAAGTCTCGGTTGATACCCATCTACCGTCCGAAACATGGGGGATGGTCGGTAATGGGGAAATCGGCAGTGTGTGGGGGACCCCACGTTACAGCAAGAACGAACAATCAACTCGCAGACCCAAACATCTATTGTCACGACCCTGCCAGGCCACGGGGACGTTGTGGGTCATTTCCGAGGGCTGCGTTAACAACCGGCAGACACGTGGGAGATCTAACAGGGGGTAAGTAAATGTGAGGATCCGTATCTAGCTCGGAAGAGGAAGGTAGCTTGGTTAAAGAGTTTGCATGAGACCAGGGGGCTCCGTAGTAACTTTACTACGTACAGAGATAGTACAGCCGTAACATATCTAAACTTATACCCAAGCTTCAATACCATAGGTACAATAACGAGTCAATAACGCTTGCAACTACTATAGTTTACGCCACGATAGCCCTATGAGAGGGGAAATGACGTCGCATTATCCTTGTAGCCACATGCCTTCCCCATCACAAGGGACAACGGGTATGGTCTTCACTCTCGTATTAGCTCAGTTGACAAGAGCCAACAACAACCAACATGCAGCGAATCTATCTGCAGATGGCCAAGCGATACAACCGAGACGTTACAGCTAGCTACCGGAAAGGAAGGTATCTATCCGCATCTCCAAACCCCTAGTCGCTTGCTGCATATTCTAGAAGTCTGGACTAAGATAGGTTTCTGGATGTTTGGGCCGATATTCCGATAGCCCTCGTTTAGCATCACCAAATCTATTCGCAATATACAGTATTGTTATACTACGCGAGGTCTACATTCTAAAAAATGAAACAAAAACAACTTCATCTCGAATATACATGTTCAGCAGGAATTATGGGCTATAACCACTCATAGAGAGCCACACTCGAAGCTCAGTGATGAGATAAAACATGAGAGATAATTTAAACAAGACTTTCAAAGAGATGCAAGTGCTCTGCCTACAAGTGCCAAAAGTCGTGACAGGGGTTCAAAGGCCGTCACGCGTGCTGAATCCTTCTACTATCCCGTAGGGGATGCCTCAATTTTCGAAAAAGCCAATGTTAACCATGCGGGGGTCATGTCATAGCACTCATATTGAACGGTAACGCGGGCCGTTTTCAATAAAAGACTCATGAATTCAATATATAAAAGAGTCAGGTCCTCTCCTGCTTCATCGCTCTCAACATCCTCCTCACCTCCACTCATCCTAGACCATCAACTACATTCACAGCTTCGACGCTTCTATCCTCCTCAGGTACAACTATCCCAACTCACACTATTGCAAACCCTGACGATGGCTGATTGACCTCTCTAGTGACAATGAAGTTCTCTCTCCCAGCCGTGGTCTTTGGCCTCTCCCTATTCGGTGCCAGCGACGCCGCCAAAATCGAAATCAGGGCCACAACAGGACCCGGACTCATCCCTGTTTCCTCAACGACTTACATCGGCGACGATCGCATCGCCTACCCCCTGGGCAGCAGCTTCGATGGTTGCAGAAAGACTAGCTACAATTGGATCAAGGAGATTTGCATCGATAGCGACAGGGCGAGGGCGCACATTGTCTACTCTGGAGGCACGAAGAAGTGCTTCAAGAGGACTCGCTCATCATCCAAGCTTTGCGGTGGGAATGAAAGCTGCAACAAGGGTGTTTGTAACAGGTGCTGGGAGTATGATTACACTGTTGTCAAGTGTACCTGGTGAGGCCTAAGGGATGTTGGGCATAGCTACACTTGACGAGGACCTCTCATGTACTCAGAGGACTTTCCAAGAAACATGCTGTTTCCTATCTTTACGCCAGATTATTTTTATTCAAGATTTTTATGTCAACTTTTCTAATTAACCATATACAGTACATCCATTATCCCACGCCGTGATCAACCCCGTGACACCAGGGGATAGATAGAGTGGGAAATATAGCAGCCTCAACTCACATTTGTGCCAAGAAGCTCTCCTGTACCTCGTAGCTTCATGAAGAGCACCTCTGTATCCTGTATGGAACCTTTCTAAGCGCCACAGTAGTTGTGTTGGTGATGGCCAACAAGTACCTGTGTTAAGTTGCTGGCATCTTTTCATGCCTCGTCTTCGTACGGCAGGGCTCGACTGCTAGGTAGGATGCGAGTTTCATTACACTTCAATCACTAATTCGTTTTCTAAGACCACCCATCACCCACCACAAACTCATCTGGGCGCCTCTAAAGGCCAGCCATAAAGGGTAACAGGTGCGACAACTGCATTGACGTTCACCTCTTATAGAATTCAATAGTTGGCGTTTATTAGTGACCAAATGACAGTCTGTTTCGTTCAATTTTACGGTCCTTCTGAGACTTTGGATGTACCCCCCTCGTCTATTCATTAAGTTGGAAAAGTCAAGCCAGCTCAAAGTGACAGCCCTCACATTGCATATTGCCAACCGCCTTTTCATCAACATACCCTCAGCAACTCCTAATTCCAGACTCATTTTGACGCTCCAAAAGCAGCTAGTTCTAACTCAACCAACCCCTCCTTCATCGCCTTTGTAATCTCGTCAATGTTCTCAAATGAAAACATGTTAAAATGATGTCCTTCCACGTCAAAGATCTGCGCAAACATGTCCTTCTCGTAGGCATCCCACCCGAGATTTCTCTCCTCACGGCTTAGGTCCACGAGGCTGACCCCTTCTCCGTCCATCGGTACCGCCTGCTTGGCCCGGACTAGCATGATGCGTGGCCGCTGTCCAGCTTCCCAAACAGGAGGTGTCCAGTCTGTGATCATGCGCCGGGCATCGGCCATTGCTTTATCGGCCAAGATCTGATTCTTTGTCTTTCCCTCCTCCTTTGAATCATCTTTGGTGATCTTGGCGGCCTTGGACCGCTCAACAGGGAAAATGGTGTCAACCATGAGAATCCCAATGACTTGGACTCCACTACCATCTTGCTCAAGCTGCTTCGCCATCTCAAGACTCAAATGTCCTCCAAAGCTCCATCCCCCGAGAATAACTCGTACTTTTCCCTGTGCGTTGCGTCGCTTAGGAAACTCGGGGCTCTTGACAGCTTCCTTGACGAAACCGCAGTACAGACGAGCTAAGTCAGAGAGGCTACCCTCAAAGGGCTCTCCGCTGCGAAAGTTGGGGTTGTGGATTCCGTATACGGGTCGAGATAGTGAGTTTAGACAGTGGTAGGCAAAGGTTGTGCCGCCGCCGTCGTGCATGAGGATGGCTGGGATGGAATGGCCGCTGGCGTCAGGGCTGAGCCAGTCTTCTGGCTGGATGAGTTCAGGGTTTGAGTCCATGGCCCGGGGAGGAGAGTGAGTGAGGTTTGGTGATGCTTGGCTTGAAATGAAGGCTTCGAGTAGAGGATAATGTGAATTTGATAGGTTACTTGGGCACCTCGTAAGGATGGGATGATATACCAAGAGCAAACGACCCAGATTGCCAAAATTCGCTCAATGGCGAGATCCAATCAGGAATGCAAACCAAGGTAACAGAATAGGGGAGAAACAAACAGAAAAGGAACTAGTTAAACAAGAAAATGCTGCCGGAGGTATCAATTATGGTATCGCTGAGTGAGAATCCATGTCGCGCAATGCAATGTGCGTTGGTAGGCAATTATCGGCGGTGAAACGTGGGTCCCACCGGCGTCTTACGGACCCAATCTTCGGAGGCGGACCGGGGACACGGCATCAACACGGAAAACAGAGACTCGTCATTTAACACATTCATTTGTTTTTAATGTTACATGGGAATTAGTTCCCTCTACCATTCAAATTCGGATTTCCGTTTCGGCTTGTCCTTGGCCTCTGTAGTTGGATAAGCCTGAACCACTGACTTCTCATCAACCTGAGGATCAGCCAGGTATCCCTGCAGCCTCCAAAGCAGCAGATGAAGGCTCCTCATACTCTTTGATCTCCAAGGCTTCAACAACAAGACCTCTCGATCTTGGAAGAGCTCTGCCTCTTTTTTTAACCTCTCAACCTCTTCCTCGCCCAGCAGCCAGGTCAGGTCATGAACCGGCAACTTTGTACGGTCAGATATGCCCCAGTTGACTTCAACATCCAGAGTCGCGTAGACTGACTTTTCGCCCTGCGACTCATTGGGGAACCATAGAACGCATCCGCCGTTGGAAAGCACCTCCGTGTCATCCCAGCCCGAGCATGGCTGGATGAATTTGAACATGGGGGCCTTGCTCCTCTGAGCGCGGAGGATGAGAGTGTTGGCGGCCTCTCTTCTCATCTTTGTGAGGAGTACTTCGTCCATGCCCTCTCGCCATATTCTCCGTTCTCCTTTTGTTTGCATGGCCATGCCGTGACGGGTAAAGGTTAGGTTGGATAATAATTTGTGATTTGCACCGGGTGTGCTTAGAATCTCGATGGCCTTTTTCCGAGCTAGGATATAAGTCGTCAATGGCGCTCGTCGAGGCCGTCGTGGAGATGCTGTATCCTCGACAGTACTAGTCTCTGTTGTATCATCCGCAGAGGCGCCTTCAGTTGGCAATTCATCCTGGACATCCTCCTCCCTCTCGTCTACATTCTTTCCATGCCTGTCCTTCAATCTCGGAATGGTAGGATCGTGAAAAGGTACAAGGTCTTCGAAGGTCAGAGGGCCGGGTGCCCACCATCCGTTCGGGACGTTTGGATCTGGGTGGTCGACCAGTTCAAAGTCCTGGTAAAAGTATCGAGGGAGAGAGGTTTTCGTGTTTCCGCATGATCTCATAGGTGTCATGAGCGCTTCAGCTACACATTGCGTCAGTAAAAGCGCCTCAAACATGAGATACCTTACCTACCGAATGGATTGTTGGCCAACTTCCTACGAAACTGCCCTGTCATCTTCCTCGGTAGTGCCTTTCTCTCTCGACGCCTCGACTTCATCCAGCTTGGATCCATGATTGGGGATATAGGTAGCGATCCGCTAGCTGTCGAGACCGTCTTCGAATCGGTGTCAATCTTGAGAGGCTTGCCCTCCGCATCGTGACCGAGCCCAGATTCGACCTGCTTGACGAGGGCTTCTTTCGTGAGCGCCGACTTGTCCCAGGACGCCCATCGCTTCTGGCCTTCAGCGCTCAGGCGATTGACCTGAAAGCGGCCTGTGCAGGTTATTGCGCATCGTTTCATGGCGGTCGGAGGGTATGTCGTTCAATTCGTCACCCGTCGCGACATCGCGGGCGTTGAGATGATGGAAATTTGCGAATGTCAGATCTGAGATCTGAGTGGTTGGCGTTAACCTTTAGGTGGGTCTCCAAGGCGCCGTCATTCAAAGATCTCAGAACAGATTAAGGAGATATTTTTTCTTATTATTTACTCATCAAAGATAATTATGTTTAAATTCTATGTAAATTACTTGATTTTTTTGGCATTTTTCCTACGATCCCCTATTCTTACAGTTATCTAATTAACAGCATGAGTTTGCGGGAGAATTGGGTCCTGTATGAGCTCCGTCTCTCTATCACAAGCTTGAGAGAACAAGGTAGGTGTTGCGCTTAGAAGAAAAGTAGGGTAAATACACGCGATGCAACGTCAACGTCCAAGATAATATTCCAGACAAGTCTGGTGGCGATAACGGGAGTTTACCGAAGGCTGAGAACAGGATCATATAATCAGAAGGTCACAACTCATCAAGCAGATCCAGGAATAGAGGGCCTCATCAGTCTAGACTCAATAGCGCACTGCAAAACCGGTGCGTTGGAACTGGGGTACGGAGGATTCGTTTTTCTTCCGAACGCCTCGATCGGCATAGTCAAATCGATAGTCCCGGACGAGGACATGGGGTGCTCAGATCCTATACCAAATGAATGGGTCAGCAGCTTTTTGCTGGGCAATCCACATCCCGGGACCCCTGACTTGATCACGGTTCAGCCCGAGACTATTGACAGTCTAGATTCTGTGAGTACGTAGGTTGAATATTGGGTGGCCGCGTGAACAGCGTGAACAATCAGCTGTCCATGGATGAATGTCATCTTGGGCCCAGATCTTGGGGCCCTAGGCGTAGCGTATTTTTTGTATATTTAACCCAGAGTCTTGGCTCTTTTGTCGTGACTTTCTGTGACATTCCGCTCATCTGCAACTTGTTCGACATTTGTGTGTTTCCTTTGAGAAAGATCAGCAAATATGGTTGCATTCAAGTCGACACTGCTGTTGCTCAGCGCAGCCAGCACTGTTTTCGCTCTGCCTACCAGCTCCAAAAACACTGAATACGATATCAATGGCGAGGTACTGAGCTCGGATGTTGACAAGAGGTCCAACTATTACGCCCCTCCCAACCCAGGTATGCAACAGTTGAAATCCATCCCGAGTTCCCCTATTAATTCCTTTGTCCAGTATGCAAATCTAGCGACCAGAATTATCGTGCCTTGAAGAACAACAAGACAAAGGGATCAGCTTTCTGCTCTGCCTACCTTCGAACCACCAAGACCAAGACGGTGACCCCTATTGTTCGCAAGACTACCACCAAGACAACCACCAAGGTCGCCACGGTCCAGAAAGTCGGCACCGTCACGGCCAAGGCTTCATACACTGTCACAGCCAAATCGACAAAAACGACCCAAGCTACGGTCACAAAGACGCGCACCAACCAGCTCACCGACACCACCACCAAGAAGGTTACTGGTACTTTCACCAACAAGATTACGAGCACAGCCACTGCTCAGGTTACGGACACTGTGACGGAACAAGTTACGGATAGCATTACGGAGCAGGTTACCAGCACTGTCCCTTATACCATCACGAACACCGTCACAAAGCAGGTTACGAGCACCAAAACGGAGGAACTCACAAAGACGGGTACGGCCACAGTTACCTTGACGTAAGTTTCTGCTCTCCTCCTTCATTTCGAGACCTTGATCACTAACGGCTGTTATAGTTCTACGTAAGCTTTCTCTTACTCCTAGAATCGCGAACCTTTTACTAAAACACCATCCAGGGCGGACACTCCCACGGCGACTGTAAGCCAAGGTATGTCATCATCACTCGTTCAAGTGTCCTTTTGAGACAACTACTAACACGTCTTATCTAGAGTATCACTGCGCCATCAACGGCTATGGAACTAGCACCTACAGTGTCGCCGGGATCAATGACAACGACGTCAACTTTGATACCTGCAAAGAGTACTGCTCTACCGTTTCCGGCGCTGTCAGCTTCGGCTTTGGCGGTGGTCAGTGTGCGTGCTACAACCAGCCAGCGTAAGTGAACCATGGATCTCATCTTCCCTCTCGTGGCTTGACAAAAGACTAAAAACGAAATAGGGAGGTCAACGCGAGACCACAAAGCTTTGAGACGGCATACTATTTCTACGATATGAATTGTCCCTCTGCCAATCAGGTAAGCCCATTCTGACATGTCGTCCAGTTATCGGGCTGAGCTAACTCTGTCAACCAAGCCTGCCAAGAGAGACTTGACCAAGCGTGTTCAAGTCCCTGCATATCTGCCACGCCACAATCCCCGCGAAGTCAGCAGCGCCTGTTCGTGCCATATCACCAAGGCTCCAGCTCAAGCCACCACCACCGTCACTGCCAAATATCCCAAAATTGTGCTGTCTACTGTGTTCAAGTGCAAGACTGTTACCACGACGAAGCAGAGGACTGTTACTGTCACTGATCGCAAGATCTTCACGACCACCTGCTACGAAACTGAGACTGAGAAGAAGTACAAGACGATCACAGTGATCAATCGTAACACCGCCACGGCCACCAGCCCTGTTACTGTGACAACCACTCAGTACATTACTGTTACCGTCACGAACCGTAACACGGCTTACGCCACCAACTACAATACGGCCTACTTTACCAATGTCAACACGATTTCCAGCACGGATACTGAAGTTGCTACTGCCACGAGCACGGATTACGTCACAGTCACCGATTATACCACTGTGACGAATACTGCTGTCGACTATGCTACGGTGACGCCTGATGCTGTTACTGTGACGCAGGGAACTACCTACATCTATGGGTCTTAAGTGGTGAAGCAATCCATGGATGAGTGAAATGGGGATATGTCAGACAAGGCAGAGCAGCGAATGCACCACTAAAATAATAAGAAGAAATCACTAAAAAAACAATAAATTTGAAATACCTTTAGACAAATTTGAAACAATTCTTATAATTTAGAGACTTTTTAATATTTACTCGGCCTTCCATTGTTCTCATAATTCCTTATGGCGCTTATGAGACCTACCCTACGGCGCCACCGTCCCATGGGCCGAGCTCCGATCTAGCTCCCCCACCAATTCCGGTCGCATCCTCAGACCTTCACTACCAACTCCCTCTACCTCTACCAAGATGCTTCTACGACCGAGAACGTTGCGCGTGCTTCGCGGTGTGTCGCAGCAGCATGTGAGGGCATTTGGCTTCACCAGCTCATCTGCGCCGCCATCAATGCCTCCAATGGCCAACATTCCCATGCCCTACATTGAGGAATCATCGGTGAGCCAGCTTTGTCGCACGCCATTGCTCGTGTCTAACGGTCCCAGGCTGCTGGAAGAAAGACTTGTCCGTTTTGGCCGACTCTCGCGACCGGCTAGACATGCTAATGGGTTGCAGGGGACATCTTTTCCAAGCTCCTACAGGTAAGGTCCTGTTCATCGTGTTGAATTTTAGCTAACATCTCTAGGAACGCATCATCTGTCTCAACGGCGAAATCAACGATTACATGTCCGCTTCCATAGTTTCCCAGTTGCTATGGCTCGAGTCCGATACCCCCGATAAACCTATCACGATGTACATAAACTCTCCCGGCGGCTCGGTCACGTCAGGTACGATCGCTCGGATACACGCCCCGGCCAAAGCTCACCGGATGTAGGAATGGCGATTTACGATACCATGTCGTACATCAAATCTCCCGTGTCAACGGTCTGTGTCGGTGGTGCCGCGTCCATGGCCGCGATCCTCTTGGCAGGAGGTGAGGCTGGCAAGCGGTTCTCATTACCGCACAGCTCCATCATGATCCACCAGCCATTGGGAGGAACTCGTGGACAAGCTTCAGATATTCTGATTTATGCGAACCAGATCCAAAAGATACGAGACCAGTCGAATCAGATCATGCAGTACCACCTCAACAAGGCCAAGGGTCACGACAAGTATACGCTCGAGGAGATTAACGACTTGATGGAGCGAGACAAGTACCTTTCGCCAGATGAGGCCTTGGAGTTGGGTGTTATTGATGAGATTCTAACGAAGCGACCTGAGCCGGAACAGGAGAAGAAGGATGGACAAACGGAAGCTCCCAAAACCAGCTAGGAACCTGGGGTTGAAGGGGGAAAGGACGGGTTCAGCGAGAATTGGGCATGCTGCTGACGTTCAAACAGAGCATGTTTTCTGCGAGCCTGACGCTGACTGTTTAGTCTACGCCATGTACAACTAGATATTGATTGACCTAGCAATGCATCTATTTTGGCTGATTTAGTCACGACACGGCGGCTCACTCGCCAAGGGCGCCAATCTCGGGCTCAAGGCTCGGTTTACTCCTTTCTTCAATCCGAAACAACAAAGAGATAAGCCTAGAACAGAACCGACATCATCAAGGTCCCTCTCAGACGAATTAGGTTCAACTGAGCGATTATTAGCAATGTCAGGGGCTGGGAGACGTCAGTCCTTTGGAGAGAAAACCACGCGCCCAGATGGTCTAGTCCTGCTGTCAGATTGGTTAAGACGAGGATGGGCGGTTTTGACTCGTAGGGATATAGAGTGGGACGCTTCTCCAGTTCACGGCGTCTTGCGCGGTTATGGGGTTTGGAGGTGTTTTGGGTTGGTGATGTAAGGTAACTTGGTGTTCCATGAGAACAAACGTGAGAGGCAACGAAGTCATGATTAACCACTCTCTTGGAAGAAAGAGAATATCTATATCCAATTGAAGCTATCAAACCTCTTTCGCCATCATCCAACAGCTTAAGAACTCCTTCTCATGAGGAAAATGCCGGTATCCAGATCAACGCAGCTAACGAGGCTTGACGTCATGCCTCTATCCACAAGCCCCACTCAAGGTACCCCTCGATGCCCCTCCATGTTCCAGACGGAAAGTTTTGGAGGGGGAACCCTTAAAGCCACCAGTTGCCTGAAGATCCTCGAGGAAGATCAGCAATATTTTCCGTGTTTCTTTCTTTCTTTCCTCTCTCTCATCTTTTGCGTGGTAAGAGCTGTTCAAGATGGAGTACGATACCAAGACCCGTGAGTGACTCGAAGCGTTGGAAGAGCTGCGACTAACTGCCTGATTGCAGCCAAGTCTGTCACCAGCGATCCCAAGTCGTTTGCTAGCGACTCGGTTCGACAGAGATGGCCTGTCATTCTGGTAAGAGGTCCGAATGTTCCTTAGAGTCCAGCTGCTGACGCGATTAGACCCAATCCATTGACGACGTTTACCGAGCTGTTACCAAGGCCACGGACCCCGAGCGATCGCAGAGGGCAAGAGGATCATTGAGCAGCTCGCTGGTCTCAAGTACGAGGTCGAGCACGACCGAAAGCTTACGTACGGAATTCACTCACTGGAGAATAACTCGACGCTGACCTCGATAGTCCCATCCCCGACGATGGCTTCACAGACGAGATTACAGCTTACAACAAGGAGGTTGAGGCACTGGGTCCTGATGCCCACTGGTACGATGTGCCTTGGCTCTTCTCCGAGTGCTACATGTATAGGTACGAAGCTCAAGCTTCTTCTAACCAAACCAATGCTTACACCCTACAGACGCATTAGCACCTTCTTCCGCCTGACCAAGCACTGGAAAAACTACGACATGTTCGCCCGCCAAAAGATGGACACATTCCGATCATCGCGCCCAGCCGTCCTCGAGCTCGCCAGCAAGTACAGACAATTTATCGAGCAGCTCCGCGCCGACAAGGACTCTACCCACGACGCCAACGCAGAGAGGCTCCTCTTTACCGAGATGTTTGAGATTTGTCTCTGGGGCAACGCCACCGATTTGTCTCTGCTTACCAACCTGACCTACGAGGATATTCAGAAGCTTCAGGGTGCTGAGGCGCGTAAGGCGGCTGAGAAGAATATTCTGGTTAATGATCTTCCCAAGGCGTATGAGATTCTGAAGAAGGCTCAGGCTGAGGGTAAGAAGGAACGTCGTGTTGACTTTGTCCTTGACAATGCTGGTTTTGAGCTGTATGTCGACCTTATCTTGGCCGGCTACCTGCTCTCTTCCGGCCTTGCTACCCAGATTGTCCTCCGACCCAAGTCCATCCCCTGGTTCGTTTCGGATGTGCTGCCTAGCGATTTCAGCGGTCTCCTCAACGCTATTGCCAACCCCCGCGCCCTGTACGAGACTGCCTCAGAGGATGAAGAGCTTCAGGGAAAGACCCCTGAGCCTCTGTCTGACGAGGCTGAGGGAGACCTCAAGTTCCTCTTCCAGGAGTGGGCCACATTCCACTCTGAGGGTCAGCTCATCCTTCGCCCCAACCGATACTGGACTGCTGGTGGTAGCTTCTGGCGATTGCCTCATGAGAACCCTGAGCTGCATGAAGAGCTGAAGCCTTCTGAGCTTATCATCTTTAAGGGTGACCTGAACTACCGAAAGCTGACTGGTGATGTGAGTTATTCCTACACCCTGAGAAGTACGACACTGACAAACAATTAGGCTTGGTGGCCGGCAACCACACCCTTCACCGAGGCCCTCGGCCCCATGGGTCCATCCTCAGGCCTCAATGTCCTATCCCTACGAACCTGCAAGGCAGACGTCGTCGTCGGCCTCCCTGAGGGCAAGGATGAGGAGCTCAGGAACCTCGAAGGCGGAGGCGGCGACACTGGTGCCCGACGATGGGCATGGCACGGAAAGTGGGCAGTCGTGTGCCTATCCCAGGGTCATTAAAAGTGCTTTCTCTCATCAATATTTACGATGCAGTTTCTTGTTGATATGAAGGAATGATTAGATGTGATGATAGACTTTGTTTTTTTCATAGAGAAGGGAAATAACAGTCCGGACATAAAGAATTTGAGGCTCGGAAATGACCCACACGAGGATGCACATCCCTGAACTCCGCATCAGCCCGTCTGACAAGATCTTCATGATTGGTCCATGTGAACACGCGTTGGCTGCAGAGGTCGTTTAAATCGCATTGCTGATTTCTGTTTGGAGGCTGTGTGAAGATGAGACTTTTAAAGGGAGCGAGAGTCCCGGATTTAACTCCTGGACTTTTAATCGTGGTTTGTTATCCATGATAAACTCGACATCATGGGTATCCTCTTCTCTCGCCCAGCTCAGGAAACCTTTCCTGATGGGGCATACCCCGTTGGCAACATTTCATCACTGAACGCTTCTTCGATTTTTCCTTATGTTGGAGACAATACGGGATTATACGATGGTATCTCCAAATCCGATCTTCCTCCGATTCCTTTCGAGTGGATAGTCTCCCCAGATGCAGATCGAGTCACGGATTCATGTCCCAACGGGGACACGATACTCATGTTCTTTGGCGTCTCGGAGGCCGTCATTAGTATTCTTGTGCCGATATTTGGATATCGACCTTTGATACACAAACTCTCGCGAGGATATCTTGGCCGACGTTCTCAGAACTCTATCGCGTTTGCCTGGACCGTCACATTTGCGTGTCAACTTCTTGCAAACGCCATCATCGCTGGCATGATTGGGAATACACCTGGATATGGGCATCTCAACATGCTACACATCTTTACTGTCTACATGACCCGTCCGCAATTTCATTTCATCGTGTTGGCACTCCTGCGCAGTCTTGTCGGAATAAAACGTACCCGCGAGTTTGATAAGACGACCATCATCAATCGCCGCATGGACGACCGAGTCGAATTTCCTTTTACAGATTCTTACATCGCCACCGTCGCCTCCGAGATGCTTTTATTCATAATCTCGGCCATTTTCACGGGTGTCACATGGCATCGATACCCAAAATTCGAAATGTCATCTCGCGAGTACATAGACGACCTCATCAACTACGTCTCCAGCATCCCGGGTGTAATGATGCTATGTATCTTGGGTTTCGTGCCCATATACAAGCGCTACGGTAACGCTTTTCCAATCGAGGGGAGGAGATACGAGGCTGGTCGACGTTGGGGCGCAAGCGTCGCGGCGGATGGCACGGCGAGGGTGAGGATCAAGAAGAGTATACGCAAGGGTGCTGCTATGAAGAGGATTGGAAGCGCGGTTGCTGCGGCGTTACTAATGGGTTATGTCACATTGGTACAGTGGTCGTACTGGACTAGGTTCTTGGAGCTGCCTGGTGTTTTGTAAGTGATACCTATGTGTGAGAGAGGGCTTGAACTGACGGAGATAGGTTTTGTCCACCGAAGTTGATTGAGACGGGGGTTGTTTGGGCTATTTTTTCTTTGATTGGTAAGTTTATCGTGCTTGGCTTTGAGCTTTTGCTGATGAACGACGATAGGTGTGTTGGCTGGTGCTGCTTCATGATGGCCGGCATCCATGGTCTCAACTGTTAAATGTCCCTTTACCCAAGTTACCGCTGAACTGCTCTCTTTCTACTTATATGGAACTTTAAAGTCCACTCTCATTGCGTCTAAAATCTCGGAATATCTACTTTTTAATCGTCCGTGGCGTTAAAGTGTCACCTTTCTCTATTTTCCCACTCGCCAATATCTGAGGCAGTTCGGAGTAGTAATCAAAAAGAGCGTACAGTACTCTCTGGCAAGTTGTTACTCCTAGAAAATAGCTTTGCTCGACTACTATTAGTGGATGACCTGCCGCCCTTCTGATTGTCTAGCGTTAGGTGTAGGTTATGCATGAGCAAAACCGAATTCAAGAGGTGATGACTTCCCGGTCACGCTTCTCCAGATCAGGTATGCGAAGACGTATTTATTTTATCAAGTTGTTCTCAATACGGTCTCCATAAACTCAAGAGCAGTCCTGCTTTACTGTTTTGTCTTGGTTTCAGCCTCAGCCTTCTCCCTCTCCTTGGCCTCAGATTCTCGTCTGGCCTTCGTGGCGGCCACCTGTGCTTCGATCTCGGCGGCTATGGAGAATGGAGTGCGCGCTCCCGTGCTCTGAACTCTGTCCTATTACCAAACTGTTAGACTTCCATTTCATGTGTGTTGGGAGGGCCCATGTACCTGGTCAGGCTGGAGTCGCCCGTCATTGTAGTGCTCTGGACATGACTGCGCGTTTGGTCTGGCTGCGAGGCACTTGTGCTTGGTTATAAGGCCTTGTGGCGTTTCTTTTCTGTGTGTTAGTGCCTGCTAAGACTTGCAGAGCATCAAGAACGAGGGAACGAACCGCTTGTAATCTCCTGGATTGGCCCTTCACCCGTGGCCTCTTTGGCAGCGCCCTCGAAATGCTGGACGACTTCCCGGGAAGGCATTTTGACTATTCTGTGGAGTGGACTGTCGAGTTGGTAACGATGTAGTAGGGATTTAGGGGTGTTGATGCAGGTGTTGATGGACGAGAGTGAGAGTCGGGATGTGGGTGAAGAGTGAACTGGCAGTTGCCTAGAGGCACTCTTATTCTCCGTGATTCATGGCCTTACGTCACTGATCTCACAGCAGAGAGCAACGATGGAAAGTTGTGGTTTATTTGGCAAGTAGATGGTCGCACCTGTGCTATCGCGAACACCAGTCATGAGAGGCCACGACGGGGTGGAACTCGGAAGAAGCGTTGAGTAGGTAGGCGAGTAAAACTACGATTTCGAATTAATGCCTAAGGCACTGCAGACATGAAATTTCACGGAATTAGTTGATCCAAGTATGCCCAAAGAGCAAGCTCGACGTCTTGCGAATAGGTAGGTGAACAATTGTTCGAGATCCAAGGGGATACCGATGGCCTGGGCCCTGCCAAATTTACCCCGAATTACCGGCTTTAAGCGTGCATGATTAGCGGCTCATGCCAGCACCTCATGAACTGAATGGAGGCCGAAGAGTTGTTGGTCAGTTCTCTAGGCTAAGACATAAGGTAATAGATGGGAAGAAGACTCTTATGAGATAAATATTTAAGGATTTTGAGTAGTCTAGACGTTGTAAATATTCCATCATGAGCTTAATGACTCCCGGTCCGGGGTCAAGTTACCTCGACAACCGGAGCCATCTTCTTTCCCATTCTGGATGCCCCGCAAATTGAATGTTCAGCCGGGACCGGGGCTGTCACCTGACGGGGTAATACTGGAGCTCCCTCACCATGAGCTCAGACTCCAACATCTCGACAGTTGCTCAATCCGCGTTGCTCTACTGATCATCATGGACTCGAATGGGGCAAGGCCTCTAATCCCCAGGATCCCGAGTGGCATGACCCCTCAGGATTATGCCGCGTCGCCTCCAAGGCCAAGGAGACATCTCCGCTCGCGCGAGGGATGCTTGACGTGCAAGTGCGTGTAAACCCAACCGACGCAGAGTATAAACTGACACTCTTATTAGGAGGAGAAAAGTCAAGTGCGATGAGCAGAGGCCAAGGTGTTCTCATTGCGAGAGACTCAACTTTGAATGCAAGTGGCGACCTCAACAACGATCTACGGCTCAAAGGAGGCAAGCAAACAACGACATGAACAACCACCAACCGGAGCAGAACCTCTCGCCTGCGACAGATGCATCACCAGGAGCTTCAGTATTTCAGCCTGCGCATGCTGTGGATGAGGTGTTTGACTATGCGAGCTTCATGTGGGACTCGGGCGACTTTTGGCAGCAAGTTTCTCCGGATATGAATCCAAATCCAGGACTCGAGGCGCATATGCTGGTAGGTCTACAGATGAAGAAATGCCAATGGATGGATGGTAACTTGGTATAGGCTGCTCATTCACAAATCACCTTTCCGGATAGGACAGCTTTTGGAAACCCCTTTCCGGGGTCATCCGTCACACAAAGCAACGACAGCCCGGAAAAAGCATCCTTGGCTCCCTTACCTCTAGGAACTGGGAGCGACAAGTTGATGGACTTTTTCGCTAGCTCTGTCAATCCCCCTATTATTGCAGAAGTCGAGACACAGAAGAAGTGGGTTTCGATGCGACAGGCTGTTGTTGAGATGGCCAAGGTCTCTCCAATGGTTCGACACGCGATACTTGCTTTTTCGAACCTGCTCCTTTCTCGGAAAGATGGGACGTGGAACACGAACGACCAAGGTCACTATGAGCAGGCTGTGGCAGAGGTTGCTAGTCGTGATGGTACCCTCATGACGGAACACAGCGCTGCCCGCGAATACCTCCTTGCCGCTCTATTCTTCCTTGGTTACATCGATATTCTCGAAAGTCGACTCGACGCGGCGCACTCCAATCTCAAGCGAGCATATATCTTGTTTCAAGGAAGCAACAAAGGCAGCTTGACATCGAACGAGAAGCAGTTGCTCCTTTGGATTCGACTTCTTGACGGGCGGGCGGTATCGGCGGGTGGCGACGGTCTGTTCTTGACAAAAGACGACGAGATTTTGCTTGTGGAAGCGTCACCTGCAAGTCTCGACGGGGACGCCGATGACGTTTCCAGACCCGATGGCGCCGACGACATTGAGGATGTTCTCTTCCAAGTCCTATACCAACCTGGTGTCGTCTTTTACCAAAAGGTCCAAAGCTTCATGGGGAGAATCTCAAAGATCGATCCATGGCATCGTTCGAGGGGTACTGTCGAGGATGAGATAGAGGTCATGAACATCGGAGCCGTGATAGCAGCTGACCTACGAACCCTGTACGAGCAGCGTCCTCCGCTGATGGACTATGCAGTTGCAGGGAAGCTGACGGAGCCGCACGTCTCGAAACACTTGGCTTTTGTAATCACGAGAGCTTTTCGCACTTATCTCGCCAACTTTCACGCCAGCAAGGTCCACTTACACCGCGTCGCCTACAAGACCCTTCCCCTGACGAAGGAAGCGTCTGAGGCGTTGGATCAGATTCGAAAGTTGGCTCGTCAGATTGTTGAGGATTTGGAACCTGAGGATATTCTTCCTGTCAATATGCTCTGGCCTTTACTGATGCTTGGCGTCGAAGAACAGGATCCTAACGAAAAGGTGTGGATCAAGACTCAGATTCTCAAGATGGAAAAGGTGGCTACCAACGCTCGCATCACTGCTCAGGTTCTCGAAGAGGTTCAGGCCCGGCAGGAAGCGGGCAAGGTTCGAATGGATATCCGAGCCGTCATGCATGCCGTCTTCAACTCGTGCTTTGCCATCGTCTGAGCTGAGGTTCATGACGCATCGCATGCATAACGAACGGTTTTCAGCTGCATGGTTCTTTGTTCCCGAGGAGCCACTCGCCTTGTCACCCGGCAGACAGACCATCACATCACCCCAGAATCCACATTCAATCAATACCGATGATCCGGTCCGGTCGGCTTTAGAGTCCTTCTAAGGCACGAGGTACAGCTTCGATCGCTTCTCGAAGAACCCCTGCCTGGTGGTCGGCTCGACGCCCCACACACACTCTTGGTGCCGATCGGATGCGGTTGACACCCATCCCCCAAACTTCCCCGCATGAAGCCATTGCCGCAGGTTGGAAAGCTTCACCGGTATGAGAAAGAAAGCTCACGAGACAATGTTGCTGCTTTCTGAGTCGAGACGTGGCATGACGTCGTTTGAGCTTTATGGAGACTCCGTGGGGGCGGGATTGAGCATGACACGAATAAGTCGGTGTTAGTCCCACGTAGGAAACTCTCAAGTCTTTTTTGTTTCTGGTCCCCGAGGCAACTTTTTCTTCTATTCTTCTGCATCCTACGGAGTTGGTCTCGTCTTTCAAACATACACATCAAACTCGATCAATATGGGCTCAATCGCGACGACAAAGGGAAAGTCCTTTCCTCATGGAATTCATGTTCCTTGTCTTACTTGGTTTGCCAATGATGCCAACCAAGAGATTGACTGGGATCTTCAGAAGAAGCACATTGAGTTTCTTGTGAACTCTGGCCTTGACGGCAGTACGTGGACCTGACTGATTTTCACTCAATTCATCGCTAACATGATGGTAGTCGTCATTGCTGGCACAAACGGCGAGGCCGTAACCCTCACAGCAGCCGAAAAATCGCAGCTAGTACGAACGACTCGAGAGATTGCTACCCTTGCTGGTCGTCCCAATATCACCATCACACTCGGCACCTCGTCGCAATGCACACGAGAAGTCATCAACGAGACACATCTGGCCAAGGAGGCCGGCGCAGACTTTGTCCTCGTCTTGACGCCCAGCTACTTCCACTTTGCCATGACGCAAGATGCTATTGTGGACTTTTTTGAGGAGTTGGCCGACGCGAGCCCCGTGCCCGTTGTCATTTACAACTTTCCTGGTGTCGTCGCTGGACTTGATGTCAACTCGGAGATGCTGGAGCGACTTGGTCAACACCCTAACATTGTCGGCGTGAAGCTGACATGTGGAGGTATCGCCAAGGTCGCTCGTGTGGCGGCTCAATACAAGCCTGAAGAGTTCACAGCACTCGCCGGCCAAAGCGACTGGCTCGTCCCAGCCATGGCAGTGGGCGCCACAGGAACCATCACAGGCGTCGCAAACCTCTACCCCAAAGTCTGTACACAGATCTTTGACCTCTACAAGTCAGGCAAGACACAAGAGGCCGAAGCGGCACAGCTTCAGCTAGCCAAGATGGAATGGGGTTTCGCCAAGGGAGGCATCAACGGTACAAAGTGGGTTGTTGCCAAGCTGAGGGGATATCCTCTCGAGAGCTGCCACTGTAGACGGCCTTATCCCAAGTATAGTGATGAGGCAAAGCAGGAGTGGATTCTCAAGGTTGTAGAGCCTCTTGCTGCTGTTGAGAAGGGTATTGGGAAGAGGGGTGTTGATGCTTGAGGCAGTGTGTTGGTTGATAGATTTGGTATAGAGTATATGAATGCATTGGATGAATATGAGCATGAATGGACTTGTCATGATTCAATTGATGCTATTGTGAGGTTGGAAACTGATCGTCGCTGAAGATGCCCTCAACCTGGCAGTGCCTTGGAGTTGTTGTGCCATAGAAACACCATGTTCTTCTTGTTCTCACCGGTCCTTCTTGGCATCATGATACCACTCTTACTCTCGGGAGTCTTTAGGAACTCTACCATCAACATGATCATGACAAACATCCCATCCGATCTGATCTATCAGAGTAAACATTTCCCGAGTCAGAATATCCGATCATCGGCCCAAGCTAACCCGAACCTTCATCCCCCGCACACACTCCAAATCCCTCCAATCGCTTCACTCGCTCGCCTCGGCTCTCGCTACTCGGATGTTATCCCATCGATACAACTTTCCCTGGCATGACTCTCCACCCCCTCGTGACTATCCCCAGATTTCCCAAACATGCCCCCTTCATTCAGTGGAGCCTCCTTATTTCTCCAACTTTTGAAGGCACACGGGCATTCACCGAAGAAAAAAGTCTGGGGATGATTTCCCTTTGGTTCCCCGCTTTTCTACCCCGGTTAATGGTTCGTTCCCAGAAAACAAGGTCGCGCGCGTTTGGATGGAGTGAAACTTGGGATAAATATCTTGTCTGACCCTCCCCGCGGGGGTCAAAAGATTTATTTTCTTCTTATCAGAGCATGAGCAGGGATCGTCCCGTTCAATAATTGACTTTCACCTATCACAATTTTTGTTGTCCATCAACTCCACATAACTCACAATGGGTGGCTTTCGCGCTGTGGAGGATAGGCCTACGCCAAAGGAGGTGTATAACTGGCGTCTCTACACTGAAGCCGCTGTCATCGCTACCGGATCTCTGCTGTAAGTAATCTCAGACCTGATATGTTGTTTTTCATGTATCTGACTTTTGCAAGGTTCGGCTATGATTCTGCTTTTGTCGGGACTACTATTGCTCGTGATAGCTTCAAGCGCGACTTTAGGATTAATCCTGACGACTCGGCGGATATTTCTAGCAATATTACTGCTACTTTTCAGGCTGGTGCTTTCTTTGGTGCCATTATTTGTTTCTTGGGTATGATTCATTATAAAATTGGAGGTATAAAAGGCTAATGATCTGAAAGTCACTGAAAAGGTCGGTCGCAAGTGGGCGCTTCAGGCCAATGTTGTCGTCTTTCTTATTGGTGCTATTCTCATGACTGCTGCTACTCATCAACTCTCTTTCATCTGTGAGTATCCATCCCATTGAGACTCACCCATCATCTAACAGATCCAGATGCTGGCCGCGCTCTCACCGGAATCGCCTGCGGTGCCATAACAGCCACAGTCCCAAGTTACATCGCCGAGCTCTCCATCGTCTCCATCCGCGGTATTCTCACCGGTCTCTTCGAAGTAGCCTACCAGATTGGTTCTCTCGTCGGTTTCTGGATCAACTATGGTATTAACCAGAATATGGATCCTCTTAGCGCTACCAGCTGGCGTGTCCCTATGGCTGTGCAGATTATCCCCGCGGGTGTTCTCTTGGGTGGTGGGTTCTTCCTTCATGAGAGTCCGCTTTGGTTGATGCGGAAGAATCGGGAGGAGGAAGCTACTCAGGCTTTGGAGAGTTTGAGGAAGCTTTCGAGGGATCACAAGTGTAAGTGGTATCAACAGCAGCATACAGAGTCAAGTGCTGACCCATGGTAGATCTTCAGGAGGATCTCGACATGATTCGAAGCCGTCTTGCTGATGAAGCCATCATCGCTAGCAAGTATGGTCAGGGTCCTTGGGCTTTCTTCCGTGGTGCTCTGTTTGAGCTTTCTCGCAAGGGCATGTGGAACCGTGTTCTCCTTGTTTTCTGCTCTTTTGCTCTGCAGAACATGTCTGGTGCTGCCGGTAAGTTTAACGACATCTGCGATATTTCTTAGACTAACAGGAGTTAGCCATCAACTACTATTCTCCCACCCTCTTCGGCTCCCTCGGCATTAGCGATGTCGCTCTCTACACCGGTATCTATGGTCTCGTCAAGGGTAAGTACACCAAGCTCAATTACATCCCATAAACTAACCCTTCCCAGCTGTCGCATCCATCATCTTCTACGGTGCCCTTATCGACATGTGGGGACGACGTAATCCCACAATCATCTCTTCCGCCATGTGCTCTACCTGCCTGTGGATCGTGGGCGCGTACGTCAAAATTGGCCATCCCGCTACTATCATCGCTGAAGGAAGGGAACTTTCTCCTTCGACTGCTGCTGGTGGCAAGGCTGCTACCGCCATGATTATGATCTACTCCGTCTTGTAAGACTTCACCCTTTCCACCTTACGAACTATTTCTAACCGTCACTAGCTGGTCCTTTGGTCTCAACGGTATCCCTTGGATCGTCTCCGCCGAAATCTTCCCCGGTGCCCTACGAAACCTAACCGGAACATGGGCCGCCTGCATCCAATGGTAACCGCTCCTCCCTGAAAACCTCAATCTTAACAATTACTTACCACATCTCCAGGGTCACCCAATTCGCCATCACAAAGGCTCTCCCCTACATCTTCAAATCCTTCGGCTACGGAACCTGGTTCTTCTTTGCCTGCTGGATGATCATCGCCGCAGTCTGGGCCTTCTTCTTCCTCCCCGAGACCAAGGGCAAGACTCTAGAGGAGATGGATGTCATGTTTGGTTACGTTCATGATAGGGCGCCTAGCGAGCATGATGATTTTGTCAAGACTGCTTCAAAGGGATCTGCGATTGAGCACTCTGAGGAGAGAGTCTAAGACAGCTATTGTGTGAGATTGGAGAATGGTGTAATGGTTGTGGAAGTTGTAGTTGTCGTTGGCTATTGTTGGAGTTGAAGCTACTGTCACCTATCAAAGATACCCCCATAGCTCCAATGATGTAAGCCAATTCCAAGAGCTTGGACGCACACCTGTTCGTGATTGATCTATTAAAAGTACACTTCTACATGCGGGTTGTGCAGATACCCCTGTCGAGTGAACAAAGAAACAAGACGCACCTGCAAGGTACAGCCGTCAGCACAGGTCTATTATAGCAACTTCTTCAAGCCCGTTCCGGTGTGTTCTTTGTGAGTTTCATCTATTAAAAGGGACGGTCGTTGGTTGTCGAGGTGTTAGAGTCTCTACTAAAACAAAACGAGCGACCTGTGCCGACAGTTATATAGCCAGATTGTGGCATTCTAGACATCGAGGGACTTGAAACAAGATCCAAGAAACATAATACGCGAAAATGGAATCTACTAGATATCGCGCTGGCGCATCTCCACAGCCTCTTGTTCAACAGCAACCACAGACCATTAATCCAGCTTTGCTATTGAACCAGGGAACAAATGTCCTTCATTCAGCAACTCCTTCACGGCCCATCTATTCTGCGGGCTTTTCTCAACAGCCACCTAACAATAACACAAGTCCTTCTCCATACATAGCCAATTCAAGAGACGTGTGGATGGGTAGCTCAGGGTACCCAACCAACTTCACACGAAGCAGCATGGGAAACTACCAACCAAATTGGAACGTATCATTCAGACACGAACCTGAACGATTAGAACCTCTTTTTGGCTTACAACGACATCTACCGCCTCTACCTTCACAGCGTCCTCAGCCGCGGACGCCACCGGTACCACGGTTCAGACCAAATATGGGATGGGTTCCTCAACAGCGTCAACCGACGTATTTTAACGCGAACGTCAAGGTCATGTGTAATGGACAGGAGAGATTGGTTCCACATCGTGCTTATGTCATGAAAACAAGTGTTAGATAGAGTCCACAGTTTGAAGGATCAACTAGCTCGAGTTGTCATTATTGATAGAGGATATCTGATGTGTCAACTTGGCTATTTGGCACATCCCTGGGGCGATCATTTGCAAATCATTGCTAGGATTTCTTCCGTTTGTATTATAATAGCAATTACAGGTTAGAAAGAATTGAAAAGTCCGCATCAGCACATTCCTCTTTCATCTTACAAGCGTCATCTTGGCCCAAGGCGAATACGCAGATCCTTGTCAACATTTGTGCGATTTGAGACCACGGCAATCATGAATTAGGAGGCAAACGTGTAAAGCATTGGAGACTTATGAGGGAATTTCCTCTAACTTTTATTCAATCCTTATACTAAAACGCAAGTCATGATCATCAAAAGTACATCAATATTTCCTCGTATCAAACGCCCAATATAACAAGGGTATCAATCTGGGTATCAACATCTCAATAATCATCACTCATGCACTCGGCGTCTTTGAATCTCCCTCAACTTCGACGATGCTCGTCCCATTGCTCCCCCTTACCTCGTGCGCTGCCTCTCCCCTCTGCGGCTGTTGCTTCCAGTGTCTCGCAGGGATGCCATCACGGAAGAAGCCGTTGATCTCCTCGATACTGCGGCCTGTCACCTCGCCTACACAGAAGTAGACGTAGGCCCAGGTCACGAAACACAATCCCGTGTACACAAAACCAGTCTTGGGTCCAAGGTTCGCCGAGTAGTAGAGATATGGAAGGGTGAAGACGGTCACCCAGACTGTCACCCAAAAAGCAGCAACGGCCACAGCGTAGATCTTGTTGCGGTTACGGCCGACAGCCATTTCAGATGCCTGCCATGAGTTAGATGCGAGTGTAGTAGAGAAAGATGCCACTTACAATAGTCCAGCCAAGGGGTCCCCAAGCAAAATTGAAAGCTACAATCTCAATAATAACAAAACTGATAATGACCTTACCGATAGTCTCGCTAGGATTTCCACCAGGGATACCCAAACATCCAACAACAAAAATAGAAACAGTCATGATACCCGTTGTAATCATCAACAATGGCCGTCGAGGAAGCTTATTAGCCAGCAACACAGCTGCCAAGACGACAAAAACCTGAATGATAAAGACGATAAGAGTCATGAGAAAGGGATCCTTCAGCCCAATGGCTTTGGAAAAGACAGTCCCAAAGTAGTAAAACCATTGGATACCGTTGATTTGCTGCGCAACCAACGCTCCCGCACTATACACCACCTTTCGTCTCTCAATAGGATCCGTAAGGAGCTGTATCCATGCCCCCTCGACCTCACTCGCCCGTTCCCTCTCGAGATCATCCTGTATGGACCTCATCACAGGCATCGGGTCGTAAGCCTTATCCTCGTGATGAAGAAGGCGCAGCGACCTGTCGGCGTCGTCGGGACGGCCGCGGCGGAGGAGCCAGCGCGGGGATTCGGGGACCCATGCTATGCCGAGGACGATTACGAGGGGGAAGATGAGCTGGAAGCCGATTGGGAAGCGGTAGGCAAAGGTGGTCTGGTTGTTGACTACGCCGCGGTTTATGGCCGCGGCTATGATCTGCGAGACGGATAGGGTGAGTTGCCAGCACATTAGGAGTGGGCTTCGGAGGGATTCTGGTGCGATTTCCTATAGTGGTGATTAAGTCCCCGGACTTGGTGTTTCAGGGGTTAGTTGACTTACGCCCATGTATAGCGGCGACGTGGCCGAAAAGTTACCCACTCCAAAGCCTAAGACAGCTCTTCCGGCAGTCATGAGGGCCTTGCTAGATGTGGTGGAGAGCTGCATGACAACGCCGATGACAATGGCTAGAGTGCCCGATCCAAAGGCCCCCTTTCGGCCGAACAAGTCGTTTATCGGTGCGGCAGCAAGGGATCCAACTAGTTCGCCGACGTTGATCATGGACGTCATGATAGCTAAGCTGGCAGGAGAGATTTCGTATTCGCCGTCGGCATTGCGGTGGCCAAAGTGGCGGATGAAGACATCTACACCCATGAGATATTCTACCGCTTTCAACACCACAGAAATGCATCACATACCCAGCGTACTAGTACCGTTGAAGTAGACGCCATCATATCCATAAAGGCATGCTCCGATGGCTGCAAAGCCGCAAAAAAGCCAGACGTATGGATGTTGTATCTTGAACATGGCCGGGGGCGGTGGGGAAGCTATCTCGGCCCGAGATTCCCTTTGCGAGCGAATACAGGGCTGAAGGACCACAAAACTAGTTCAAACGGTCTGGAATCTGGAATCAGAAAAAGGACCGGCACTTGTAAAAGTGTCCAGGATGTAGGCGTAAGCTGGGGGTTAAAGCTCCGGCATTCAATATCAAATGGAGGTTTGTTTTGAACACGCCCACAATAAACAGGATGAAGAGATAAACATTTGTCTCCTCACTCAATACCAATCCAAGGGTCCCCCCTCGTGAGTTGCCGTCTTCCTCTCTCTGCCAACATGCGGCGTCTTCCTCTTGTCCTTCCCCCCCCCCCCGCTCGCCTCGCTCTCGTTGGTCTGGGCATGCCGGGGTTGTCACAATAGAGTTTCGACGGCTTCCTCGCAGGGAACCCGCATTCAGGGATGATGCCCGCCTTGCTCCTTGGGGAACCCGCCGCGCCGTGGCTTTGAAAAAGGGAGATGAGCTGACGATCGAGACCGCTACACGTGAGATGCCGTCGGCCGGGGTGTAGACTAGTTGTTTGGAGCTTTTCTCCAAAGGTTGGTTTTGGAGTTTTGCTCCGGGAAAAGGAGAAAAAACGAGCTTAACAACTTTTTTGGAAACATGGCACGAGGTTGGGCATGAAAAGACCAGTACGGTTCAAAAAGATTAAATTGGAGTAGTAAGTGTGAGGATGATCGAAATATAAACTTGACTGAAGCTGCAGCTCTTGCTATGCTTTCTTTGTTGATATGCACAAGACATTACACATTATCTAGCGACCCAAGACACACACCCTTGCTTGATTCTCTCTTTTATCCCTGAGACAAACCCAACAAAAGTTCCGAGAATGCGATCCATCCTTCCAGTCCCGACTCCTCCTCCAGAGACTTGTCCTTACTCTCGACCTTCTTCAACTGAAGCATCAGCCGATGTCATCCCTCTTCTCGTCGACGACACGTACCACGTCTTTCACCTCACCACGCCTCCTTCGACAAGGCATCACCCCGAACGTCTAAGGTCATCATGGTCACGACTTCGATCAACGAATCTCCTCGAGTGGACGAGAGACCCGGACTTTGTCCTGTCGCCTGGGGAGTCTGATCTCGATGCTGATGCCGATGGAGCTTGGACTGGCTCTGCAATACTCGGTCCGGACGAGAATATGAACATATTTTATACTGGCTACAATCTATCCCAAAACGGTCGACAGACGATACTGCGAATAAAGGCGACGGATCGACACGGCTCGAGATTCCAGAGGCCTGCGAAGCCTATAACGATCGTTGGGGAGGGGCTCACAAAGTTCGAGGAGATTGACTTTCGCGACCCTTTTGTCATGTACAACCGCGGCGAAGGTCGATACTGGATGCTTGTGGGTACTCGTCTCTCTAGTGGACCGTACTGGAGTCGCGGGTGCATTGCCCTCCTCACGTCTCCTGACCTCGAAGCCTGGACTGTAGCTCCAGAGCCACTGTACGCGCCGAGTGACGTCTTTTGCCCCGAGTGTCCAGAACTCTTCTCTCTGCCGAATGGCAAATGGTACCTCGTGTATTCACGGTTCCACGCCCCAAACGCCGGCACCGTGTACCGCATCGCCGACACACCTCGGGGACCGTTCCGTGTTCCACGAGATGGCTCCCACGGTCGCCTCGACGGTCGACGCTGGTACGCGGCCAAGTCTTGTCCCAAGGCGGGCAACCCAGACAAGAGGGTCTGCTTCGGCTGGATCGGGGACTATGTCGACGACGAGAATAAGTGGCTCTGGGGAGGCGATCTCGGCATTACAAGGGTCATGTGGGCAGACACGAATGCCTGTCTCCGCATAGACGCCTCGCAAGAGTTTAGGAGCTACATCTGGCAAACGTCAAGACCCGTGTCTCCCAGCAACGCAGCCCCAAACCTATACCTCTGCTCCCTCGGATCAACAGCCACGCACTTTCCAGAGCTGGGATCTGCAGAGTGGAGGAGAGATCTCATGGTGGACTTTAAAGTTGCGGCTTGTGACGCTCACAGCTTTGGGGTCATGCTTCAGACTGACAGCTCTGGAAAGGGGCACAGACTGCAGTTTAGTCCCTCGGGAAACGGCTTGTTTTCTGTTTCTCTTATTACAGATTTCCCTCCCCTTGATGACTTTTGGGCGGACCAGTATCGCCTCCACCTCCCTAGACCTATCGACGGGCCTGAGCTGGTGCGACACGACAGTGTCAGTCTCGTCGACGGTGTCTTTCTCTTTCTGAGAGGTCAGCTAGTGGAAGCATTTTGCGGAGGAAGAGCATTGAGCTTCCGCCTCCCCATACCTTCATCTTGGACGGAAAACAGCCGAGAGGGCGTTCGTCGGTTCGGGTGGTTTGTGGAGGATGGCATGGTTGACATTGTCGACATTTCCATGCGTCATTCCATGGGACTCAAAGACCTATCAGTCGAGTCGGATAATGGTCTTGAAGACGCCGAGTAAAACATGATTAACATTACAGCCAATATTTTTCGACTACTACCTTTTGTTTTCATCTCAGGTCTTCTTGCGGCATCATTGGGTTCGGCTGCATCACCAGGCCACTGAGGAGGTCGTACGCCCCGTTACCACCTGCGGCCAGATCCCAGTCGCCAAAGTCGGTGAATTCGTATATATCTGGGGCGTAGTTGCCCATCATAGGGCTAACTTTGTCGTTGAGGGGCTCGTTGAGATTGACGGCTAGGGCGTGCTCTAAGCCACGAAGGATGGCGCCTTCAAGACGGTTCACAGCGTATTGCATTGGCTCGTGGCTCTTGCTCATCATGCGCAAGTTCCAGAGGTACGAGTTGAGGGTTTCTTGCCAAAAGTGACGTTCCTGGGATGATAAAGAGGTGACGAGGAGAAGAGTGGTAAATGAACCCAGGAGCGAGAAGAGGTAGGGAGATGTAAAGTACCAAAAGGCCTCGAGATGATCGGGTCTTAGGCTTGTGACGAAACTGATGGCGTTTTGAGCAGTCTGGAGGGCTATCTGACGAATATCTGAAAGTACACGGTCGTCTGTGCAGCGTGGAGGTAGCGCAGTAGATCGAATTAGGCGGCGGAGGAGAGTCATTACAACTCCGTAGTAGGAGAAGTGAAGGTATCCATGGAAACACAGCTTGCGCTGGTAGATGACATTCATCTGCAGCGTAGGAGGAATGCTGTGGTACCAGCTCGTCAGCATCTCAAAGAGCGGCCTGGCCTTTTCAAAGAGGATAAAAGTGTCCTGCTCTCGACATGTTCTGGCAGTGTAAAAGTTGGAGTAGACGACTGAGAGGATCTGCGTCAACCGCACCATCTGTATATACTGCGTCTTCCCCGTGGAAGCAATAGATCTTCGGTCATCATCAGAGCCGGAACTCGACGATGTTGTCTGGCCTTCACTCTCGAAATCTGAAAAGTCGGCAGTCGTGAGATCACCGACTGTCCAGTCGTCATCGTGAATGTGCACAGGACGCCCGTAAGCTAGAGCAGTCCAGCGATCCTGCATGAATAGCGCCCAGCTTAGACGCTTACGGACGTTGCGCTCCCACTGAGGAATCGTCCAGTTGCTGGCGTCGAGGTGAAGCCCTAGACACTGGCCGATGGCAAGGGCCTGGCATGTAAGACCCCATTGGAAGGTGTGGTCAGGGTTGAGGGGGTCTTCGGGCTGGCACTGTAGCAGCAGCAAGGCTGCCTGGATGGAGCTGAGCTTGGGGCGATGATACGAGGCCGGGATGGCAGTCCGCAGCATCCGTCGGAGAAGGGCGGCGTCCGGGGGTGTCCGGATGGAGAGCTCCGGGTCGTAGGTCCACCAGCGGATGGCGGAGAGATAGACAGCCCCGAGAAGAGCTGCAGGGATGCGGCGATAAGACTGGCAGTATGCCAAGGCGAAGGGATCCTTGGATAGGATGGGATAGCATGGCTGTACATGCCGCCAGAACAGCTCTACGAGGCTGGGGCCATGAGGACGTACGCAAGCCTCTATTGCGTCAACCTGGGAAAAGGTCGGGTCACCCTCTATGGCCTTTTCGTCGCGGGCTATGTGAAAGGTCAGGGGATACTCCTGTCCGTCATCCCTTTCGAGTACACGACGTATAGCATGCGTCTCGAGGCTAAACTCGTGAGTCCTGTGGTCGTAAGGGCGGTGACGCATCAGAATGGGCTCCATGTCGCTCCCCAGACCGTACAGCTCTGCGAAGCGCGTGGATGAGCACCCCATAGTACGATCTAGAGGACCCAACTCGACAAGATCGGGGACCATGACCGAGGCCGGGGCGATGGGGTGGGCGCTGTCGGCCGATGCTCGCGTCTCGGCGGGAGACAGGAACGGCGGGACCGACTGGACGGACACGGCATCGTCCCGAGATTCCTTACGGACCACCTGGTGGTGACCTTGTACGGCAGCCGGGTGACTCGGCAGCTGCTGGCTTTGTGGGAGCTGCTGCTGTTCATCAGCCGGGCCGGGCTCGTCCCCGCTGTGAGGACCGGCGCTGCTCCCGCCCTGGATGCTGCTCCCGCTGGCGCTGGTGATCTGTCTCTCCGGGGGGTCGTGCTGGAAGGTGCAGGGTGTTGCCCTCAGCTGGCAGTGGACGCAGTCGCCGTCACCGTCTTTCGTGACGCACCGAGTCTTGCGCTTCCGGCAGGCGTCGCAGGGTCTCAGGCTCCGGCGCTGTCGCTTCCGGGCGTTGTTCTGGTAGTCCTGGGGCGTGATGATTTCCATTTGGTGGACCAGGCAAGTTGAGGAGGGAGGAGGAGGGAGTTCAGGGATAGGGGGAGTCCGTCGGATCCTCGCTGGCCATGTCCATTCAAGTTGAGAATTGTGTGTGTGTGTGTGTTGTGTGCTGTGTGTTTGTGGTGTGTGGTTGGGAAGTTGGTGAATCTGGTTGGTTCTTCTTCCCTCTCCCCGCTTTCTTTTTGCTGTTGCTTCTTTTTCCTTGTTGCGTTTCGTGCTGTGTGTGTTAGTTGCTGCAGGTCAGAAAGCAAAGCCTCAGTCAAGCACACAAAAGCCTGTGTCTCAGCTACTACGCTCAAGTGCAAACCTCGGTGAATATAGCTTTCTCGGTGAGTGAGGCTGTGCTTGGGGGGACCAGATGAGGCAAAGGTGATGTCGTCAGCCTCAAAAGTCAAGTTTAAAGATTGCCCTTCTTCTTAAGAACTCTCTCGAGGGCTTCAAACACACGCGCGCGCGCGCCATTTAGGTAAACCAGGCCCGGATGACGGGGGAGGCTGAGACTTTTGCTCGGGCTTGAGACTCTCTCCGACTTTTCCACCAGGGGGGGGAAGGGGAGGGGAAAGGGAGAGAGAGACCGTGCTTGGGCACCTTTGGTGTGTCGACCTGTAACCAAGATGGCGAGGCTCTCAAACGGGGGACCCTTTTTTTGGATGCCCTCAAGATTCAGATTCGTCCATGGTTCGTCCGGGGACCGTTTATTAGAGTTGAGACCGGTTCATGTGAAAAAAAAGCCCATGTGCTCGCGCCGCCTCGCCCGCACCAAGACGCCATGGCACGAAAGGCTATACCGATACGTAAGGGCCGCCAGCCACACAAGTCTAGACTCTCTTTTTCTTTTGCCCTGGGCAAAAGGACCTCCAGAGTCTACCCCCCCCAAGATCTCTTCCGGCTCCGTGGTTTCGGGAGTTGGGAAGTGGGATGGGCCCCCCCCCCCGATCCCGTTGCCGCCGAGTCTTGGCAAAAGAGGGCTGAGGGAACGACCCTGAAAGTCTGATTTGATTACTGAAATGACGTATGCCTGCTAAGCCATGACCTCATCTTTTCGAAATGCCGTCCTTTGTGGCTTTGTTGCTGACGTTTTTATCGAATGCGAGGTTTCGATCAGGGTTCATGATTGTGGTTGGTCATGTTAGATCCAGGTTTCTAGTCAAACGCTTTTTCGATCTTTTGAGTCTAATTAGTCACATGGGGTTCCAGCTTTGGTGTTTTAGCCCATGTCCTGAATAGCTTCAGGTCCGAGTCGAAATTAAACGCCGCTTATTTACCGTTCTCTGCAGGGCGA
The DNA here is from genome assembly GCA_003947045.1 of Fusarium ambrosium. Taxonomy (NCBI): domain Eukaryota; kingdom Fungi; phylum Ascomycota; class Sordariomycetes; order Hypocreales; family Nectriaceae; genus Fusarium; species Fusarium ambrosium. Next base: position 111,373 of record NIZV01000092.1, read on the forward strand.
ACAGACCCCTCTTTATCTTATCGTTTGCTCAACGGTCTGAATAACTTCAAACGCGCATAATCAACAAACTGAGCAACACAATGGAAATTAACGTTTGTTTTATGAGTCAGGATGGATAAATATTTGTTGTCTATACATACTGCTGCAAATTCTTTCCACAACAACAACATAAATCTCTTCTTTTTCTGATTTGTGAAGCGCATCAAGCATTCATCTCACTGAACACCACATTCACATCAAAACAACCATCTTCACAACAGCCAAGATGTGCACCGAAACACTTGAACTCCACAGCTGTCATCACGAGGATTGCAGCTGGGAATACACCAAAACAGGCGCTCCCGTACTGTGTCCGTATGGAAACAACAGTCGTCTATGCAAGAAGAGAACACCTCGCGAGGTCATCCTTTTCCCCATGGAGTGTCCCGATTGCTATGAAAAGGCCAAGAACGGCACAAGAGAAATGGCGTCTGTGAAGAATTAAAGTCGGTGTTAAGAAGAATCCCAATTCTGTGAGGATCAAGACTGGAGAACTCGAACAAAGTCGGCGACTGAGAATTACGTACGTCGAACGAGCCGCGAAGAGTGGACATTGATGAGCTTGAGTTGACCTATCCGACAGCAGTCATTGACGGATCTGGAGCTAGAGGCGGATATAAGCCAGTGTCAGGAGTGGTTCCACGGCTGATCACTGATGCTATCCACAGCGGATCAGGTACAGGATTACGAATAACGAATAGACAAAAGCTCATTCGCGGTAATCCATCACATGCTCAAGTTCCTTCAGTGCCGCCCCATGCCTATACTCTGATTGATAAGATGGTCGTGCATAAGTGTGGCTGCCGTAAGGATGGTGACAGCTGCGACACCCACGGAGATGCATGCATGAAATGTTGGGGGTATGCGCGATGGATGTCACTGACTCTATTATGATGCTGTTCCGGCTGTGTCAAAGTCAAATCACGCATTGTAAGTCTCAACCTAATTCGTCTGAGAGTCGACGTTGAGATAGGTATCTTGTCATGGACAGCTCATCATAAGTATGATGAAAAAGTATGTAAAAATCATCATATATGTTCTAAATGCTCCCCTAACGTATGTAATATTCCTTGGACAATTTTGCCTTATCCTTAGACTGTGATTTTGATAAGAATCTAAGTTTGAGTGGTGCGTCTGTCTGCTGTAGTTTTGGCGTACAGTATCAACACAGCAGGCCTAGAGCAACGAATCACCTCTAACTGGAGCAAGTCGCTGACATGTTGTGTTTGAGTTATCCAATTTCCCAAAAGAAAAGAAGAAGCCATTCAAATTATAGTGAGATACTTTCAGATATTAATCTGTGTACATAAATCACAGACAACACCTCAAATCTCGGCCTTTCCGTCTGATACAGGGTGGCCAAAAACAATCACACACTGCTTACATCCTCCAACCTCAATAGCCACCAATCTCTTCCCAAAATTCAATTAACCAACACTTACCACCCTATCTGAAACCAACCCCTGTCTCAAATGTTTTGCAGGATTGGACCTTGCCGAAACAGGCATCTGCGAAAATGCTCACGTTCCCTCTATCGCTATCAAGATTGGCGCAGCCATGATAAGCTCGCGTCGGTGATGGGAATGAGAAAATGGAGAAATGTCCGTTGAAACTACAAAAGTTCATCTTGGCCCGGTTTATCGGCTTGTGTCTAACCCCACGTGCTTAAAAACAAGGTTAATGGTGATGGTTATCAGTCAAATGTTCGGGGTTATTGCTTGATGTGATTTTGGGCGTGATATGCAGCTTTAAGCATTTTCCAGCCACTTTTTGACCATCATGGCTCAAAGAAATGGCTGTCTTTTCTGCTAGGAGGGAATCGATTCTCCAACTGAGCTTCTTAAACCTTCCTCTTTTGTATAGATATCCGCTCCTTCCCCCCATCCCTGCGCTATCGCGACGAACCAGTCACCATCCCCACGTGTGTGTCTTGGCGATGCATCTTCTTGTGTACCCTGTCGTGCTTGTCTCGGTGAGAGAGAGAGAGAGATCGTCGGGTCACTGCTTCGGGTCTCGCTCAGTACAGTTAAAGCTGACGATGACCCCCCTCTGATTTTCCCCCATTCTCACTCAGCAACCGTCGTCGTCGCAATCATGAAGGTTCTTGCTCTTGGTGCCCTCGCTTTGGCGAGCTCGGCTTTGGCTGAGGATGTTCTCTATAGCAAGCGTTTGGTTAAGCGCTTTGTTGATGATGATGGCAACTATAACATGTGTACGTACTCAATTGACATTTTGACAGCTACCCAACTAATGAATCAGCCTTCTTCCATGTTAATGATGTCCACGCTCATCTCGACGAGTTCTCCTCTTCAGGCACCGACTGCACCGACCCCAAGAAGGGCTGCTATGGCGGCTACGCTCGTATCAAGCACACCGTCGATGGCCTCCGAAAGGAGTATCCCGACAACCTCTGGCTCAATGCCGGCGACGAGTTCCAGGGTACACTCTTCTACTCCTTCTACGGACCTGAGAAGATTGCCGAGACACTCAACGACCTCGAGTTTGATGCCATGACTCTCGGAAATCACGAGTGGGATGGTGGTGATGAGGAGCTTGGAGAGTTTCTCAAGAACTTGACGTTCCCTGTCGTTTCTTGCAATGTCAAGAGCGAGTACGAGAACTTGAACAAGACTATCAAGAACTACCACATCTTTGAGGAGCATGACCTGGCTGTCATTGGTGTTACTACTGACACCACGCCCGGTATCTCGAGTGTTGGTGACAAAACCACCTTCCTCGACCCTATTGAGGAGGTCCAAAAGTCTGTCTGGGAGATCCGCAACAAGACCGAAATCAATCGCATCGTCGCCCTCACCCACATTGGCTACGACGTCGACAAGGAGCTCGCTGCCAAGACTGAGGGTATCTCGCTCATCATCGGCGGCCACAGCCATACTCCCCTTGGAGAGATGAAGAACGCTGAGGGCAAGTACCCTACCATCGTTAAGAACATCAACGGTGACGAGGTCTTTATCGTGACGGCGTACCGATGGGGTGAGTACCTCGGATACATCGACCTGACCTTTGACAAGGACGGCAAGGCTCTTGCCTACCATGGAGGTCCTATCCACATGGATAACAAGACCGATGTGGACGAGGACCTGCAGAAGAAGGTCAAGGCTTGGCGTGGACCCTTTGAGGAATTTGCTGCTGAAAAGGTCGGCAACACCAAGGCCGAACTCGACCAGACTCAGTGTCAGAAGGGAGACTGCCTCCTTGGTCAGGTCATGGCTGATGCTATGCTCGAGTACCGTCTCAACCAGAGCCGTAGCGAGGATGACAAGCCCGCCTTTGCCTTTGTCAACGCCGGAGGTGTCCGCGCCACCATCGACAAGGGCGACATCACCCGTGGCGAGGTCCTAACCTCTTTCCCCTTTGGCAACGCCATCGTCGAGCTCACTTTCACCGGAGCCGAGCTGGAGGAGCTGTTTGAGGGTGCCGTGACCCGCATCAACCAGAAGAACAAGGAGCCCATCACCTCGTGGTTCCAGGTTTCCAAGGGTCTCAAGATTGAGTATAACCCCGAGAACAACAACGGATCCAAGCTCATCAGCCTCACCCTCGACGGAAAGGCTTTCGAGAGCAAGACCAACTACCGTGTTGTCACTCTTGATTTCCTGGCTGGTGGTGGTGACAACTTTATCGCGACGCCGAACAAGAACCTCGCCACTCTGGATAGCCAGGATGAGGTTCTTATCCAGTACCTCACCGCGTATAATCCCCTGGACCCTAAGCTTGAGGAGCGTGTCGTGACGACGAACGAGACTAGCGCAGCTGAGGAGGAAGAAGAGCAGGAGGAGGCCGAGTCGGACACGGGAAGCTCTGGGGGTAGCGGTGAGAACGTGGCTAGTAGTGCCAAGGTTTCGCTGTTTGCTGCTGCTGCCGGTGTTGCTATGGTCCTGTTGACGATGTAAATAGACGAAGTATACGTACTCTGTATTGACCTTACAATTATTACCCAGAAAACGTGAGGGTATTCCCAGCTGGCAAGTGATCGAGACGTTTCCTGACAACATCAAACTCCCACCGGTTAGTATACTAGATAGATGAAAGAAACAAGGTCACTCACGGAAGACGGTAGTCAACATCACAACCCTCACCCAATATCCTTCCACCCTTGGGCAAAAGTATGATATTCTCTCTGTACCTCATCCTCTTCAGGCAAGAGACCATCTTCTTCCAACCACTCAGACTCCCTCATCGAAACACGACACTTGAACCACAGAAGAGTCAAGAACAGCACAGGCACAGTAAGCCAAAATAATAGCAGAAATATGAGAACACCCAGGTATACTGGGACGGCGTATTCAGGATGGCCCATGCTTCTCTCGAACAAAGTGTTTTATCAGGAAAAGGTTAACATGTTGGGCGACGACGACAGTTTTTGAGTATTTGTGCGAAGCAAAAGGGTTCTTTGTGGGAAAAAGGGTCACTCTTTGTTCAGAAAGGTGGGCGAAATGGAATAAAGGGGATCGGAGTCGTCTGAGCAAAAGAGAGAGAGAGAGAAAGATCGCACAATGTACCATGGATGGACAAAGAGCACGACTTTGTCGAGGAGTAACGCTATCGAGGATATGACTCGAGGGATTAGGGGGCAGCATGCATCATCTTCTTGACGTAACGGAGCGTCTGTGACGACATTGCACCGAGATTTGTATTTGCTGCATTACTTGAGGCTATTCCTCCCAAGTCTCACCCACATTCCCTTGGGACCTGATACATCGACAGATGTGGTCCCCATACTCTCATCACCCTGCTCGTACAATCATGAACTTAGTAGGTATACCGGAAATCAGGCGAAGCGTCATCCTAGAAAAGTTAGTGACCAGTTTACAGTGTGTAAAGGGAGGGTTACTCACATCATAAGCCTCGAGAACCTTCTCACCCCTCTCCGCCTTGGTGTTGGCCCTCTTGAACTCGAAATCACACAGAAGCACCAGCACGATGGAAAGCAGAGAGCACGCGATGCAAGCCCACATGCCAGGCTTGTACCCCGTCAACTTGTCCTGCTCACGGAACACGAGACTACCCGCGATACCGCCAACACCACCGAATCCGACGAGGGTAGCGCTGCAGAGAGCGCGCTTCCACTGTCCGCGGATGTTGTTGGCCTGGAAAGCCATTGCGGCGGGGATGTTGCTGTTGGCGCCGGCTGTGACGAGGAAGACGCCAAAGTAGCGGACGTTGGCGTTGCTTGCCCAGCCCATGATGGGGAGACCGATGAGGCAGAGGAGCATGTTGAAGATGATGATGGGACCGCGGATGTGGTACTTGTCTCCGACCCAGGCTGTCGCGAACATGACGATACCGGCGAAGGCGTAGGGGGGAGCTACGAGACACTGAGCCTCACCAACGCTGAAACCCATGTTACCGACGAGGATGATGGGAAGCGTGTAAGCGAGAGCATAACTGATGGTGGTGGTATCAAAAAAGATGAGAGCATAAGCCCAAATCTTCCAGTCCTTGCCACCGCTGAGGAACTTGCTCAACTCAAAGGGGGGAACCTTGGTGTCGCCACGGTCACGATGGATACGGCTGACGACCCAGTCACGTTCGCGCTGGCCGAGGAAGGACCATGACTTTCGCTTTGAATCGGGGAAATCGACGAGGAGCCAGTAGCCGGCGATACCGAGGGCGACTGTTAGGACTCCTTCGATGATGAAGATCCATCGCCAGCCTGTGAGACCCTCACGACCGTTGAGTTGCATGAGCTAGATAATGTGAGTGAGAGTTGTAAAAGGGGGTGTATGAGGACTTACTCCGTAGGCGAGAATACCGGAAAAGGCGGAAGCAACACAACCAAGGAGGTAAAAGACAGAGTATCGCTTACCAACCTCATCTAAAACACATTAATCGCCGACTTGGGTATTTCCAGGGACATCAACTTACATCGCGTGTACCATGTGCTTAGGAGATAAACACAGCTAGGGAAGAATCCAGCCTCAAAGACACCAAGGACAGCTCTGAGAGCAGCAAGCTGAGGAAACTTCTTGACGAAACCCATTCCGATCATGACAGCTCCCCAACACATTGTGATGAGGGATAGATGAATGCGCGGGCCGGCTTTGCGGATTAGGATCGTGGAGGGAGGTTGGAAGAGGATGTAAGGGATGAAGAAGACGAGGTTACAAATGTTCTAGCCCTCTATTAGCAGTGAATCTTTGTAAGTTGAAGGGTTTACTTACGTATCGAAAGCCAATGAGGTTGAGTTCAACACTCATACCAGCAATGTTTGCAGCACTCATGTTGGTCCGATCCATGAGAGAAACACAATACATGGCACCAACAGTAACGACAAGACGACGATCAATACGCCGTATGATACTCCTCTGCTCCTCGGGAGTAAAGCCATGATCCTGATCCTGCTCAGAGCTAATCTTGCTAGGAGCCTGATCAAGATGCTTGTACTCTGCCTGCGCCTCGAGCGCGACGTGATCGTCTGTAGCGTGTGTCTTTTCCATGATTGCAGAAGGAAGTGTAGAGTCTCAAAGAAGAGAGAAGAGGAGGAGGAAAGAGAGAGTGTTATAACACTCTGAGGGAGATTGGTAGGACAAGTTAAAAAGGAGGGATGTAAGGGGGGTTGGGTTGGGTTTGTGATCGGCGGTACAAAAGCCTCAAGTTACACAAGAGGGCCCTCTTTTAGAGGAGAAAAGAAGAAGGTGAAAGAGGTCGTACCAGGAAGTTGGGACCACTTCTTTGCTCTGATGAAGACTTTTTCCCCCCAGTTTGATCGTCCATCTCTTCCTCCTTATATCCTCTCCGGGATACTGGCCCTACGAGTTAACCGACATCCAATCATCAACTCGACAAGGACCCAAGATGCCTCGGATATCTGTCGTCTCCCCATCCTGAGAGATTTCACCCCCAGACTCTTTCTTTTCCCCCGCAAGATCTGCCGTGGTGGACGGACTCCTACTCATTCTCCACTCGACGATGATCCGGGGTTGTTCGCTCGTCCGACTTTGCGGGGTAGATAGATGGGAGGCAAAGAGAGCTCCGCTTGGCAACGTCGGAGTACTGCCCGATTAGGAGCGAGACGCGATGGGAGGGGTGTTGGTGTTTGCTTTCTCCCCATCACCCGACCCCAGGTTTTTCTGGGATATTATTACAACCTTTTCGCTTGATAGGAGAATGGCCCATGTTCCTTGTTCAGCGTGGCTTGCGTATTGATTTTCTTGGCTGTGGAGGGGACACGCCCCCATGCTTCTCCAGACTTTGAGGCGCCCAGGCAAAAAATCGTGAAACTATATCCAAGCGCCCGGGTTACGCAGCCTGTAATCCGAAGCGAGCGACGAGGTCATTTTATTGCATGGGAAGAAACGCCGCATAAAAGGGCCAAGCTGTTGTGTCTCTTCATATTGGATATCTTTCGCTACAATGGTTAAATTATAGAGAACACAACAGGAATAATAGCAAAAGAAGGCACAGCAGGAAACCAATTAATCCATAAAGCCAAGAAGAACCAATATCATTGGCAAAAGCCGCCACTACACCACCATCAGAACCCAAAAATCAAAAACCACATCATCACCGAAAGTAGTCCCCCCCCCCCTTCCCGCACAGACACACACTTTCTTCCCCCGCAGCATCTCCCGAACAGCAAGGCCATCTTGTCCAATGACGGCTCGTAGAAGCAAGCTGGATGCCGAGGCTCTGTACAGAAACAGACATTGAACTGGCAGATTGGCATCTTGAGTCTAGGCGCCCCCGGCGTGGGTGTGTCCCACCCCCAGGATCGGCGGCCACACTAGTGGATATGGTTGTTTTCACACCGGAACGAGACCGCTTTCAACGTTCTACTCGGCTCCAGATCTGTACTGTATGTTGTATGCATCAATGTATGCATCACACTTCGGAGCTGGTTTCCTGGCGCGTCATAGTCTACCCCATCAAGTTGCATTTGAATCCGCCTGTCACTACATGTGGCCTGTGATTCTTGGCCTTGTCTGGGGGGTCATGAGAGTGGAAATTTGCCATTTCAAACAAACTGAGTCTTTCGGGAGGTTCCGCCCTCCTTTACTCGGGTCTATGGGTCATGAGTTGTCCCTTTGTCTCTTCGGACACTGACCGAATCCGATACTCTCTCCCATCTTTCCTTCATGCTTGGTGTCAACCCCCATCTTGTTCCTGTGTACGCCTCGGTATCTCCTCTCCAATGCAAGAAACAAACCAGAACCAGAACCGAAAGACCAAGAGGTCTCAAACCCAAGGATCATGCAAAGTCGTCAAGTGTGTCCCGTTGTCCCCCTCTTACCATGTATCCCAAGTCGACATATCCCCAAGTCGACATGTCCCCAAGTCGAGATACCCCCAAACGCGATGCAAAAGCAAAGACAACCCCTGAAAAAGTGGCATCAACCCACTCGCTCGCGAATACGCTGACGCTCTTCCAACCTCATCACCGAAACATCGACGTCGCCGTCACAAAAGTCTTCTTGATGTTGTGCCAGATCAACCCAGCCGTGCCCACGACGGTAAAGATCTGAAGAATCTCCCACGGGTGTCGCGTCTTGATCTCGGTCTCGATATAGTCGACCTTGCTCCCAGCCATGCGCGGGAACCGACCAGTCGTCATGTACTGCTCCATAAGGGCATCCTTCTGATACCACTGCTCGCGGAGCCACAGGTCAAACTCTTTCTGGTCATCTAGGGGAATGTCGGCCATGCGGAAACGACGCCAGTGAAAGTTGACCGACTTTGGAGGACGACCCTGGAAGTAAGTGCTGGACAGACCAAACAGCTCCTCTCCATACCCATCTCGGCTATAGTCGTCAGTCAGTCGACGAGGCTAACACTGTGTAACAAGGTCTGCAGAACTTACGGGATTCCCTCATACGCGACTGTGCAGTCGTAGACGTAGTCCACCGTGCCCTTGAGTTCATTCAAACAGAAAAACATGCCCGTACTTCGCGGGAGCATGACATGATCAGGGTCCTTAAGGTCATTCTTGGCAGCCCAACCAGCCGACTTTCTTCTTCCATTCCTCGACAGGTTTGTGCCTTCGGGAAACAGCAGCAACCACATGGGATCCATATAAGACTTTCCGTTCGGATCCACCTTGCGCTGTTTCAACTTGTTCAGGCGATAGGCCAGTCGGGGTTGGTCAGTTGCCATCTTTCTCGACATGAAGATGAATCCGTAAAACATCATTCCCCAACCGATGAGGGGAATCATCTTGAGAGACTCCTTGAGGATAATGTAGATGTGACCATGCATTCCAGGAGAGTTGGCATATCCCACCCACCAGAGGTACAACCAGTCAGTGTAGATCTGCAACCAGTTAGTTGACACCCTCCACATAACCCTAGATCCCTACCTGGTGGTTGGCAATCAGAACCAAACGCTCGGGAAACTCAAACTGCACTCCCCCGTCGGGTCGGAGCTTGATCTGGCCCGCAACCGACTCGTCACCACTGATACGTATGGTTGTAGGACCCCAGATCTGGGTCATGACGGTTGTGGTGAGACAAAAGGACCGCTTCGTCATGGCCATGTATGCGTAGTACCAGTCGCGGTTGAAGAAGTACAGCGGTGCCCCGATGAACTGGGTTATGTGGATGCTGTAACAGTTAGATAGAGCCATGAGATGGGTAGCTGCCATAACCTACATGATGCAGCATGTCATAAAGTAGAAGCTGAACAAGGCGCCACGGAGGATCTGCATCAGGGTTCCGTATCCTTCCCTCCCCGAAGGATGAGCAACCTTTGGCGTGGCATTGGGCTTCTCGGTCAGCCCCGCAGTGAGGTCCGGACCGGGGAGATTGACCTCGGAGGGGTCGGCGTTCTTGAGATCGGCCATGATGGCAGATGATGATCGGGCGTATCGTATATGTCGCTCGATGTTGATGGTGATAGATGGACGCTGTTGAAGCGAATGAAGTGGCGGTCTCAAGCTAATATAACGTCCAGCTCAACAAAGAAAGTTGCCTTGCCTGCCTGCCTTGAGCTGCAGCCAAACAGAACAAGACGAGGGGTCGCGTGGCACACACACGAGGTTAAAAAGAGGCCACCACCAGAGTCCAGCCTCGTGGCAGCTTTTATCAAGTGAAAGAGAGAGAGAGAGCGGGGGGTCTAACCACTGCGGCAAGTCAAAAGATGAAGCTGGAGATGAAGAAGAGGGACGAGGCTGCGAGACATTGCGCACATGATTGCCTAGGCGTTTCTAGCTGCTGCTGTGTGTGCGAGTGACATCAGCCTGCCTAGCGGATGCCTCGGAGGCGGAGGAGGGTATGACGCCTGAGACGGAGGTCCGGTGGTTGGGGAGTGCCGACGCCGATGAGCCAATCAAAGGACTCCGATATCATGTGTCTCGGTGCCGACATGCCAGATCTGGAGCTGTCAGAGCTACCCTGAAGGAAGGGATCTGACCAGATGGGCTCATAAAGATCAGGTGAAGTCTTCAGGTGATCCATGCTTTCTGAAAAGACAAAAACTTTAACGCAACATTCGTTTGTCGACATGGACATTTCTCTTTCTCTGTCAAAGCTTAATGCAGATCTCCATGTACGAGCTTCCCCACATTGAGCTCCCCCACCTAAAAAGGCAGGCGGTGAAAAAACAGCCCACCATGAGCTTTCCCTCATTTTCTGCCCTCGTGTGTAAAGCCGTTGCAAAGCCGCCGCAGTGGTTCGAGCTAGACTCTAGCTGTGTTTGCCCGTCTTCGGCGTCATTTCCTCCACAAATTTATTCCGTCTTTGCAAAAAGGACCCTTATCTTTTTTTTTTATCACGAGACATCGGTCATGAGTCTTGAGTTACAACATGTTTAATAGGACCCTTATCAGGGGCTTGGCGGCTTTCGAGCCTGCCTTGTACTCACGAGTAGTAACTCTACCTCCTCGACCATTATCTCGGTTCCCCTCGTGCCGCTCTTTGTCTACCACGTCCTCCCTTCAAACACCCGAAATTCGCAGCATCGCAGAGCTTCCACAACGAATCAGTCCTCGATACTTGCGGGGTACAAAGCCTGGCTCGTCACTGCTATCATTAAACTGGCCGAAGCCCCCGCAGAACCTCCTCCTCATCCATAAGCTCTACTCGGCCCCCGTCGTCGAAGCCGTCGTCAAGTTCTCCAAGTACATCCACAATGAGTACCCTGAAGTCAACCTCGTCTTTGAGCCACGCATCGCCGAGTCGCTAAAGGAACGCCTCCGCTTCCCTATATACTCTTCGGATAGCCGCTCCAACATGGCCGACAAGATTGACGTCATTGCGACCTTTGGCGGCGACGGTACTGTCCTTCGAGCTGCGAGCCTGTACAAGTTGCACGGGTCGGTGCCCCCGATCTTGTCGTTTAGTATGGGTACACTGGGCTTTCTGGGCGAGTGGGATTTTGGCGAGCACAAAAAGGCTTGGAGGGAGATGTACATGAGTGGCAGTGACGTCGCTATGAGGGACGCCGCTTATCCTCGAGGGGCCTGGGATAAGACGAGTACAGGGTCTTATGCTGGATGGGAGAGACACAAGGGCAAAAGCTTGGGTTCTCAGAGGGCATCCAAGGTGCTGCTTCGACACCGCATCAAGGCTGATGTCTACGATCCATCTGGCAACAACATCAACCACTGGTTGTCGGATACGTTATCGAGTGATGCCGAATCAGGGGCGAAACCGATTGCTGGATCCAAAGAGCCTTCACCGTCTTTGAGGGCAATCAACGAGATTTCAGTGCATCGAGGATCTCATCCTCATCTGGCTGTCATTGACATTTACCAGAATGGGCACTTTCTCACCGAGACAACAGCCGATGGAATTCTAATCAGCACACCGACAGGTTCAACAGCATACAGCCTCAGCGCCGGTGGTCCCATCGTACACCCCCTAGTCAAATCCCTCCTCATCACGCCCATCAGCCCGTGTAGCCTCAGCTTCCGGTCCCTGGTGTTACCGCTCGACACGAAAGTAAACCTACGGATGAGCCCCAAGAACCGCGGTCGCGAGCTCGACCTCAGCATCGACGGGAAGCGGTGCGTGGGAGTATCTCCCGGGACCGAGATCCGGGTTGAGGGAGAGTTCGTGGGGCGCGCGGGACCTGGGGAGGAGTGGCACGGGGGTGTTCCCTGTGTGATCCGCACCGAGGACGATGATCCGTGGGTGGGCGGACTGACGGGTCTGCTCAAGTTTAATCATCCCTTTGGGAGGGAGCCAGCTGGGGATGAGTTTGATGGATGATGGTGAGAAGCCGATTATACGTATTCTCGTATGTGTAGACTACTTCTTTTTTTCCTTTTTTTCGTTTGATACCCCCCTTTTTTGGCCAATTCGTGGCACAAGATGAAGAACGAACGCATCGGATTTGATGATAATGTCTCTTGGAAACACCTGAAAAAAAAAAGACTTGGCCTGAGAGAAAAGACTTGGCGAAAAAGGCACGTTCGGCGAACACAAGAAAGATGAAATAAGCGGTGTCGTTATGTATGCCGAGCCTCCCGCTGATTCAAGTGGGCTGTTTGAACGCGCATGTGCTTGAATACAAACTCTGATACGCGGATAGGGAATACGACGAAGACACATTTCACAGCCACGCTCCAATCGGCCGAGTGAATTTTTGTTTTGATTCCAGTCAGTACCTGGCTCACAAAAATAGGCTGTGACGGTAACTAGTGCGTGCTCGGGTTCCCGAAGAATGCGAGCTGCGGGCTGACAACATGGGCGGTGCCAGCACAGAAGAGAGTGAGCAAAAAGCTAATTAGCTTATCTAGACGAGTCTTACAGAGAGAGGAGAGGAGAGCACAAAGTAGCCGCCAATCCGTCTTGGCAGGATCCATCGCCAAGGCTGAAGGGGACGAGGGTTGACGCAGACATGAGGTGGTTTTTGTTTTTGACAAGTGCTTGGCTGGGTTTAGGAGTTTGAGGTGTGTGTTCCTTTTAATCTCGCTGTCTTGTTCGGGTCGAATGTGAATAATCGTACAGAGGGAGAGATCTCACAGTTCGGATTGACGTTCTCCTGTAGTCATAACCTTGAGCTGCACGTGGGTAAACAATAAATGGAATCAATGCACATGCTTCCATGGATCCAATCCCAAATTCCGGTCCCCTTCAAACTGTCGTCGGGGTCCATTAGTGGCCGCGCGCCAGGGGGATGGATACCACGCTAAGCCCCGCCGTAAGATCAAATGCAATCCATAAGGTGGGTTAGAAGCGTAAGCTCACTCTCACCACCAAGGACTTGGCGTTGTTTCGGGCCATCCGGGTTCATCGAGGAGAGTCGTGAGAGGTGATGCTGTGTTATATGGCCTTGACGGCAATTGTACTTGTTGAAGAGTGTATGTTGCGCAATGTATACAAGAAACACGTCGTACCGTGAACAAGAAAAAAAGCTTTCAACTACTTGTATAAGGTAGCTCAAGTTACCTACCTCTGCTGCGATGCAACTCGCATTCAGAAAGAAAATAATAGGTGCCCGCTTCAGAAAATTGATGACGGGGGCTGGGCAAGGGCTGGGCTTACCTTGGCAGAGGCGCAAGAGTGACGGGGAACGGGGACTTTGGTCGGTGTTTTTGAAGGAAGAGAAATAATTCAAGAAGGCCATGTGGAATTGACTTTGACATTCTCTTTTTTTTTTCACTCTTGTGGTCTTCAAAGATCTACATTGAAGAGAGCTTTGTCCCCGCGCAAAAAAAAAAAAATTAAAGGGCGATACTAATTAAACTCGACTTGGATCATCCATCTCATCAGTGTTTCTCCAAAACCACGCAAACGAAACCTCCCTCCTTCAACTCTCTCCCTCTTTGGAATAAACCCAGATTCTTTTTCCTTCCTTCTTTTTTTATTATTATACTCTTTTCGAATCTTTTGTTTTAGAGTCTTGGGTTTTTCTCTTCTCTCTCTCTCTCCCTCTTCTCCACATTATTTGATTCCCCTTATTTTTTCTTTCTCTTGACCCTTGCCTTGAAAGTGGGATCAATCCGCGCGTCGTCGCATAAGAATACGAAGCAATTATCGACTGAGAAGAGAGAGAGGAACATTTGCCTCTTTTTTTATTATACTTGTTTTAACCTTTTTGGAAGCTCTTGCGAGCTTTTTTTTTTTTTTTTTTTTTTGACTTTTTTCTTCAATTTCTTATTATACTTCTTTTTTCTCCCTGGTGGGCCGAGAATAGCATGGCCTCCCTTTCCAATAGCCTCACGCTATTGTTGGCTGCTGCCACAGCCTTGACTCCAGTCGTCGCGATACCTGCGCGTAAGTTTCTTGTCGCAATGCGCCCTGCTACCTAGAAGGCTATACCCATGGCGCAGCTGGTACATGCACTTCCTGAGCTTCATTCCTAACATACTACAGCCGAAGACTCGGTCGTCGCCATCTCCAACTCGGACCTCCTCTCACAGCCCGCCTCCTCGCTCTCGAGGCGAGGATCCCCTCAAGCCCCCAATGGCTACGTCCCCGCCGAAGTAACCTGTCCCAGCGAACGACCTACCATCCGAAACGGCACCCGCATCTCTGATCAGGAGCGAGAGTGGCTTCCCAAGCGACGAAACGAGACTATCCCGTACATCCGAACCCTCCTTAAGCGTATATCCATTCCTGGATTCGACAGCGACGAGTACCTCAAGGATGTCGAGAATAACTCTACCGCTCTGCCTAATATCGGCATTGCTGTTTCCGGGGGTGGTTACCGTGCTATGCTGTGCGGCGCTGGCGCACTGGCTGCGTGGGATGATCGCTCTGATGGTAGCGACAAGGACGGTAACCTCGGTGGTCTTCTCCAGAGCGCGACGTATCTCTCTGGTTTGTCCGGTGGTGGGTGGTTGGTTGGTAGTTTGATGATGAACAACTTTACTTCTGTGCAGGAGAGCGTCAACTACCCGGGTATCTGGCAGCTGGAGAATTCCATTCTCGAGGGTCCTAACAATTATGCTCTGCTGCAGTATTACAACAACATTCTCGACGAGGTTTCGGATAAGAAGGATGCTGGGTATGAACGATCCATGACGGATTACTGGGGTCGTATGCTCTCGTATCAGCTCATCAACGCCACCAACGGAGGTCCTGGATACACCTGGTCCTCCCTCGCCGACGACACGCTCTTCTCGGAAGGCAAGGCACCGATGCCAATCCTCATCGCCGACGGCCGCGACCCAGACGAGACAATCGTCTCTCTCAACTCGACCGTTTTCGAATTTACACCCTGGGAGCTCGGCTCCTTTGACCCGACTCTCAACGGTTTCGCGCCGCTCAAGTACGTCGGTTCCGAGTTTAGCGGCGGCAAGCTGCCAAAGGATAAGGCGTGTATCCGTGGTTTCGACAATGCTGGTTTCGTCATGGGAACATCTAGCAGTCTTTTCAACGCCATCGTTATTTACCTTAACGAGACCGATAGCCCTTACGTTCCCGATGACGTACCCGACGTGGCTATCGACGCCGTTTCTGCCCTCCTCGAGTCCATCGGCGACGATAACAACGACATTGCAGACTGGACGCCCAACCCCTTCAAGGGCTGGAACAAGCTCGAGAACCTCAGCGTCGACTCGGACCGTTTGACTCTTGTCGACGGAGGCGAAGATCTTCAAAACGTCCCTTACTACCCGCACATCCGCATCGAGCGTGAGGTCGACGTAGTCTTCTCGTTCGATTCATCCGCAGACACCGAATCGGGCTGGCCCGACGGCGCATCGCCCATCAAGACATACGAGCGTTCTCTCGAGGATATCTCCAAGGGATCAGCGTTCCCCGTCGTTCCCGGTCGTGACACCTTCCTTAACCTAGGCCTCAACACGCGTCCTACATTCTTCGGTTGCAATGCGTCCAACACGTCGGAACCTTCGCCTCTGATCGTTTACATCCCCAACTACCCTTACGTCTACGCCTCCAACATCTCCACCTTCCAAACAACCGTCAACACATCCGAGCTCTCTGCCATAATCGAGAACGGCTACGCAGCGGCAACAATGCTCAACGCTACTCGCGATCCAGACTGGCCCGTCTGCGTTGGCTGCGCCATGCTCGCTCGCAGCTTCGACCGCACAAACACAACCCTTCCCGACAAGTGTCGTGAATGCTTCCAGAACTACTGCTGGAACGGAACCCTGGACGAGTCACCCGCTGCCGATTACTGGCCCTCATTCATCAGCGAGCGTATCAACGTTGAGAGTTTCGGCGTGAGAGTCTTGGGAAGCAGTGCAGTTGCTGCCTTGGCCGCTGCATTTGCCGGCCTTGTTCTCGCCATTTAAGAGACAAGCATTTCTTGTACATTTGAATTCTTGCATATAAGAAAACACACACGAAAAAGTCGGAGTCTTGTTGTTTTTTATTCACCACCTTCTTGAGGAATGCATCGAGAGGAATACAAAGGGTTGATAGATGAGCTTGGATCACGGGCTCGCATTTTTTTTCATATATATATCCGGTCAAGGGGGGTTGGATGGGCATTGTTTATCTAGGATACCTTAGCTAGTTAATAGCAGTGAATCTAATGATTTCTGTCATGGTATGCTTTTGGGTGTATCCAATGAGTTCTATCACTATTTACTTTAGTATTCGTTATAGGCCATGCTTTTATTCTCTCCTCTACTCCTACATGGAAGCCCTTTACAAACACTGTCAACCTGACTCCCTGGTGGCCTCATGTACTTTAGTAACAATACGTTCCGTCTAATTCATCAACTACCAGGGGAAACTCTTTACATGCTCCTAGACACCGAGGACGACGGTCAGGAAGCATCCGCGAAGCATTGTACCCGTGTTTCCTTAAAGGCAACCCCCCATCCTTATCCCAGTCACTGTCATAGACATCGTTGAGCATCGAGTCAATCTCCCTTGCGATGCCAAGTGTCCATGAGTACGCATTGATGCCTTTTGCGTAGGGATCCCATAGGCCCCACATCTCATCAAGGATCGTCAGAGTCGTGGCGGTAACGATTGAGATTCCCACGATCTCAAATGCCACTCTGGTTATCATGGGCCATGATAACGTGGTACATGTTTGAATAGGGATGCTGAGGCAGACGATACGCGTCACGATGTCCGTAGTCCAGAGAAAGGCGATAGGATTGAGATTCTCCCTGTATGCATAGATACCACAGTCCCGCCCGGCGATGGCCATCATGTCAATGTTTTCACCTGTCCTTGTTAAAGAGTTGATGATGCCCAGCATAAAGAAACTCACGGATAATTGCCGGTCGACCCTCGCCAAGACGGTAAAAATCGTCGAGGTCATCTAGGTGGTTACGGATATTGTGTGTGACGCGTTGAGGGATCATCGACGGCGGCCCGGATCGTGAGAAAGAGGTTCGGAACTCCTGTTCGAGTTCAAGAGATAGTATCTCAAAGAAATGTTCCATCTCGTTTGTTGTACCATATTGTACGATAACTCCTGAGTCATCAGTCACACTCTCGGTCTTATCGTCGTCTATTTCGATTGGGCGCAGCTGTTGAAGTCTCTTTGCGGCCTGGTTGCACCGCATTACCACCCGAAAGTCATGCGTATTGCCACGTATGCGATTCAGAACGCATACAGGAAATGCGGTGACCAAGGCGAGACAGTTGCTAGAGAACATCAGAACTAGTCAGCAGTCATTAACACGGCATGGGAACTCACAAGACGTGGAGCTGTAGGTCCTCTCGCCGCATTTCACCAGATCTGGCGCCCTTTAGAATCATGCCGGCTACTGTAGCCGCCGAATGTGAAAGTCTCTCCATCCTCTCTCTCGACGATCTTGAGCTGGGAATCGTCAGCCATGTCTTCTACTGTAGCTGGGTAGACTGACCTCGTTAACCCCTGAGTCACAGCGAAGGTGCTACCAGCCACAGCCAACCCTTCAAGGAAGAGAAGAACATTTATACGAAATGTCTGCGTCGGGGTAAGGAATGTTGCCGTGGCCTCTTCGATTGTCGTTATTGAAGGTCCACAGATGAAGGTCAGTCGATCGCGCAAGAATCCGATAAACACACACCATGCTACCGTCAGGAGGAAGCGCAGACACCACCTGACAAAGTGCGATGTATTTGTATGATTGTAGTTGATGTAATGGCATGACGCCGGGTCGTCAATCTTCTTCTTGATGCGTTTCACCTCCAGCCTCCTTGGAACCCAAGAAAAGCCGCGCGTCAAACGTATCGTTAGGTTTTGTATTCGTTGCCTCTAGCTTGGTTTCTCATTTTGCGATCTGATAGTCGGGTCCGCGGCTTCTAGGTCTACCTCCTGGTTTGATTCTCGATCTCGGTCGGTGGTCCCGTCATCCGAGGCAGAAGCAAACGTTCCCTTGCCCCCCGAAAGAATCTTGTCGAGTGACTTGCGTATGTCGGAAAGAGGACTTGATGCTGTCGAGTGCTGCCTTGAGTCTCTGGTCGAGTTTCGGCCGCTGTATAGGAAGGCCATCAGGGAGGGAAGTCGACGTTGTGCGAGGGCGGGCAAGGCCGTCAATGAGGTCAAAGTGAACGTTTGTAATCAAAAGATGCAATATGAATCTCTCAAAAATGAGAGCCGAACAAGGATAATGATGCCGAATGGTGATGCCTGGTGTGTCGGATCGAAGTGCGACATCAGCACTGAGGAGATGAAAGAATGCACATGTTGAGTTGCCGAGCTTCTTCGACTTCTAGTCTTCGGTGTTAGGTAAAGCGGATTAGATAAGGCACTTGCCATTGTTAAGTATAAGGATTCATGAGGCAGGTAGCAAGTGAGGGTCGTTCCTTCCACTTGAGCCTCCAGGCATCACCCCATCCACAGCCAACTACCACTTCATCAATGTTGGGTATAACTTCTTTTAATAATTTTTTTAAGTGACACGCGGCTGTGCAACACACTTGATCACGCATAGCATTAAAACCCAATGCTGTAAAACACTGTAATTGGATATAACTTCAATTTTTATTCATCAATTTCATCAAGACTCCTTAAAACTAAGCGAAAGTGACATCCTTGCCCGTCTTCGCACTCTCGAAAACAGCCTCAATCAACTGCAGCACATCTCTAGCATCAGTAGCCTTAACCGGCACATCCTCCTCCCGTCCACTCTCAACGGCCTTGGCCAACTGCGCATAAAAAGCCTTGTACGTGACAGGCTCCAAAATAGGAGCGGGCTGCTCCTTGGGAACACCATCATCGCCCACCAACACCAACTTCAGATGCTTGGGATCATCCTTGCCAAAGTCGGCGTCGGTCGCCTTCTTGCCAGACTGGAGCTGCTCCTCTTGGGTATCGAGGCCGAACTTGCGGAAGCTTCCCTTTGTGCCGCGGACCCAGAATCGGGGTTGGTCGGCTTCGGCGCTCATGACACTGATGCGGATGTTGACTAGGAGGCCGTCGGGGTAGGTGAGTTCGGCGGAGACACCGTCGGGGTTCTCAAAGTCGAACTTGCCGCTGCGCTGAGAGAGGAGACGACCATGGACAGCCTGGGGCTTTCCAAACAGGTGGTAGGCCTGGTCGATGAGATGGGTACCGAGGTCGAAGAGGGCACTGCCACCCTGAGCGATGGTAAGGTCGAGCTTCCAGTTATTGGAGGGAGTAGGGCGATATCGGTCAAAGTGAGTATCGAACTGAACGATTCGGCCAAGGGTTCCCTCAGAGATGAGCTTCTTGACGGTGACAAAGTCATTGTCCCATCGTCGGTTCTGATACACGATAAGAAGCTTGCCGTTCTTTTTGGCAATGTCGATAAGCTGATCAGCCTCAGCCGAGGTGGGCACGAAGGGCTTCTCAGTCAAGACATGCTTTCCAGCCTCGAGAGCAGCTTTTGTGAGCTCAAAGTGGTTTCCAGGAGGTGTGCTGACGACAACCAGGTCAACTGCAGGGTCAGCAAGCAGCTGCTTATAGTCTGTGTAGTGCTTGATGTCAGGGTAATCGTTTGGTGCCGAGTTGCCCTCCTTGGGTGATCGCTGAACAATGCTGTACAGCTTGAACTGAGGTGTCTGTGTGAGGAAAGGGATGTGGAAGGTTTTGGCAGAGGCGCTGTTGTTGTCAGTTGGCATTCATGAGATAACCTGGTGAACTTACCCGTATCCAATGATACCCACGTTGTAAGTCTTTCCACTCATTTTTGCTACTTTTAAACCGAAACAGGTCGCAATGCTTTAGACAAGAATCGAGGGTTACCGTCGTGTCTATATACTCGAAAACTTGTCAGTAGACGTCTCAGAGCTGAGTAATTGTATCATTCACCATCCCATCCCCTCATACCATGGTCGTCAATGCCCCTCCTCCATGCGGTAATTCCGTCATGGGGCGGGGACTGAGCCCCACGGGCTTCTCGCCGTCCCTGGAGCCTCCGGGCGAATTGAGCGGGCTCCTCGACGCCACGATTGGCTACCGGTGGTAGACTTGGGGTGGATTTGGCCGAGAAAAGGGACGACAGAGAAGGTCCAGGCGAAAGGGTTTTAGTCAGCTCACGAGATTTTACTCAATATTTGATACAAGTTCTGTTCATTTTTGAATGTTGAGCTGTTCAGGGTAGGGATCTCATGATGGGACATGGTCGGTTTACACAACGTGTTTCTCTCCGGAGCTATATCTGACCCATGATCAGCAAGACGACAGGAATAGCAGGGGACGAATTAAACTAATGCAATTCCTCCAACTCAGCTTTGCACCATCGCAAAAGGGCTGCTCCGTGGCAGCTTGCCAAGACAGAGCCGATGTGTGGGGCTGGCGGACTTCCATTCTGGGCAATTCTGTCCGTGGGAATGGTAAGTCTATCCGAGCCTTACTTACTGCAGACTTGATGATAGCTTCAGTATGAAGAGGGACATGAGTTTTTATCAAGCAGGGCAATCTGATAGATATGCGGCTTTGCCAAGGACCGTGCCGGACATTGTTCCAGGCCGTGCTCGCGGCTCGCGCCCGGTGTGGGTCCGGACTCCGAGTCAAAGTCCGGCCAGCGACGGAGCCGCGAGACGGCGCGAATCACGATGAAAACACCGGGAGACATGATATAAATGAATAGATAACTTACGGGAAAATAGTCTCTATGGAGCTATCATCGAAATACGTGCAAATAAACTATGTCACTGCGCAAAATGGCATCCAAGAATATCCCCCAAATCACCCTCTTCCGCGGCTTTGGAGAACCAGGAACATTTACATGGTCCCCCTTCGTCATCAAACTCGAAACACGTCTACGCTTCTCCGGAATACCCTACAAAGTCGGCGGAGGTTCACCAAAAACCGGACCACGAGGAAAGATTCCCTACGTCGAGCTCGACACCCAAGAGCGTCTAGGCGATTCGACTTTCATCATCAAGCGCTTCATCGAGGATGGAATTGTTGAGGATCTAAACGCTAAGCTTTCGCCTAAGGAGAAGGCGACTGATCTTGCTTTTAGAGCTCTTGTTGAGGATAAGGTTTCGTTTTATGGGACGAGGGAGAGGTGGTGTGATAACTACTATACCATGAGATCCAACGCTCTAGCTCCCATCCCTTGGCCTCTTCAGGTTCTCGTTGGATTGCTCGTGCATCGAAATGTCACCAAGGTGCTCTGGGGACAAGGTACAGGGCGCTTCACGGATGAAGAGGTCGCGACTCTGAGGGAAGAAGTCTGGGAGAGCGTCGATGCGTTGATATCCGAAGCGAGAACAAGTGCGAGTCGAGATGGGCCGTTTTGGGCTCTTGGGGGTAAAGAGCCTACGGAAGTTGATGCGTCGCTTTTTGCTTTTATTGCTTCGGCTTTGACGTGTGATGCGTGAGTCTTGCTGTTGATGTTGATGAGCTTTGCTAATTGATGCTTTAGTTCACCGACGAGTGGAAAGGTTGTGAGGCAGTATCCTGCTCTTCTTGAGTATGCGGGGAGGATACACGAGAAGTATTTTCCTGACTATAAGGGATGGGATTAGTTGGCTGTGTGGTTTGTAGTTAGTGTTGAGTGACGGAGATTGCTTCAGTGGGCGTTTCTCGGGTTGAGGCCATGTTGGGGATGGCTTCGAAGCGCGTGGGTTCTTGCATTGAGGTATTGTGAATCTCCCGTATTCAATCCTGCAAAAGACCGTTCGCCAAGATTTCTTCCGAAATATTATTCAAGCCTCAACTGTTGTAACTCCGTCTCGTTCTTCCGGTGACCCGGCTGGTTTCGGGGCCAAGCATCACAAGCCATCAAGTTGGATCGACACCTGAGCTTGCCGTAGTTCGGTATTCTCTCGAAAACTTCACAAGATTGAAGTTCCTTCAATCTCTCGTGTTTCGGATTCATGTCGAAGGGCTGAGTTTAAAGTCATCCAAGAAAAAAGGTGTGTGGCATTTTCAGACACAGCAACGTGTGCCTGGGGGAAACAACCATCATCATATGCTCAGGAACAGTATACTATCTACCTCGGCAACTTTGAATCCTGCAGGAACCAGTCTAACCTTTTCTCAATCTCCGGTTACGCATGTAGATCCTACGCCAGAGACTTGCTTGTGATCCAGAGGGGGTGTGTGTGTACTTGTGAATGCATTTCAACGGCGTAGCTAAAGTTGTATTGCAGGTTGTGATTTCCCACATCTTGGAGTAGCATTAGAGATCACTTAACTGATGTCATGAGAGCTGACTTCCAAGCGCTTGACCCTTGGATGGTTCGATCTTGGTGTGTGTGTGTCCCGACATGTGCCGGCGTTGGATGCCCCTGGATGTGACGGACGCACCTTGCCCAAAAAGAGCAAAAGTCCTGGAAAAAGCTGGACTGGATCTTTTCTATTCTTGATGGTCTGATGAGATTGGACTGGCTGGGTTCCTTGGAAATTTGCGCAAGTTTGCCTACGTAGCCTTCACACCCTCTCCAAAGTTGTTCACTCCATTAGCATCGGACGATGCTTCACAAGATAGCTTAATTTGCTAAATGCCGATGTTTTATGCATGATTGTGCATGAAGAGATTCATCTTTTTCAGCTCTGAATTGCGTGGTTTATACGCCAGTTCTGAAGCTGTAGACAAAGGGAGAGGGACAGGACGATGAAGACGCCGACATCCGATAGACAAGACCGGTAAATGACGGCTCACAACCTGTCTCTGTTACTGTACCAACCTCTCCAAGAATCTAACCCGCGTATACTACGTAGTACGATCGTACTGAAGTCCGCAATACCTGATACTCCCCCAGTCCCCCTAGCTCTCCAACTGCAATGCAACCAACAATATCCACCTCTCCACAAGACAGTTGCCAAGTCGGCAACTACGGACACCAACCGTGCACGCGGCTCTCCCGGGTCTTGACCTCTAACGATGTGCAACTTTCATGTGAGCCTCGGCGTGGCGGGCAGACTGACAAGGGTATCTCTTTCCAACAAGGAAGGCGAGTTGGTCAAGATCCTTGTTCAGCTACAGGGGTGTAGTTATTCCCGCGGGGTTGAGGATGCGGGGGGAGGGAAAATGGGAATGGGGAGACAGGGTGTTGTTAGTTTCTTTCCCCGGACGTACTGCCTTCTTGGCGATTGAGGTTGGAAATGGGAGGTTGGTGTATGGTTTGTTGAAGGTAGGGGGGTATAACATGGGTCGAGAGTTGGCTCGTTGACGGTGAATCAAGTATTAACAGACGAATTAACACATGAGAGTATCTTAGAATAGACATCAAGACAGCTTCTAGCAAAGCTCAACAAACGCCTCTTCCCGGTTCCTGCATCTCTGGCGCCCATCCCTCCCTTTCCCGTGACTGTATTACCTACCACATTCAATCTCCGTCAAATCAGTCATATGTTGGTTACCCCGAAAAAAAAAAAGAACCGGTTTTTTTGGGGGCTGCTGAAAATGTTTAAAATTTCTCGGCTTTCGAACTCGAGTTGTACTAGGGTGGTCGAAATCGGCCGAGGGAACTGTTCTTGGGATGGACAAGATCGGCCTTAGCATGTGACCCCAATGCAATAGCTTCGCAGCTTGGATGTCCTTTTTACGTTATACCTGCGGGTACTGGTCTACAGTATTCTTGTCGGTATTGAGCTGTGTTGTGATTTGAATCGACAATGTTGTCACTTCCCTTGTCTTCACTGTAGCGGTGACCTTGAGATCCCCGGATTTCTCGGCATCTAATATCAAGATCTCCAGAAACTCCCCATTTCCCCAGAAGAAACCATTTCGGCTCACATGAACATATCAAGAACTCACCTCCGAAATCCGGGGGTGGATCGACACAAGCTCATCTTCAATCTTGGCCAACGCCCCGAAATTTGAACAAAAAGTCTTTTCGGTGGTGTGGTTCAAATGAGGAAACTGTCGTCCGTCTCCAACAAATGTTCTCCTCTTGGAATAGTTACTACACACACACACTTACACATACATGGAAACCTTCCGAAAGGACTCTCTCCTTTGCCACACACCCTCCCCCTGTCCCCCGGCTCGTCGCTTGCATCCCGGTCCATCCACACCCACCTTCATCGCGGGGGAAAAAAGCTGGAGGAGAAGGGGAAGGCTGGTCGTATTCGCCCTGGCTATGACATGGGAACTGACAAACCAAGCATGGCAAGCAAAAGAGACCAATGCAGTGTGATGCCAAAGCTTGTAGACTCGCATACATAAAGGGCCATTATCCATCCATCTCAATCTTCCTTTTTACTCTCCTCCTCATCCACTCGCTATCACTTGGACCAGTCTTCATTCGTTGTCTCTTACAAGCTCCTCAAGCCTTCACTCAAAGCAACAACAAAATCTGTCAAGATGAAGTTCTCTCTCGCTGTTCTCGCCCTCATCGCCTCCGTTCAGGCTCAGACTCGCAGTGACATCCCCGAGTGCGCCCTTCCTTGCCTCGACGATGCCATTGAGAGCGAGACGGACTGCAAGACCACCGACTATGTCTGCGTCTGCAAGAACTTTGACGATGTCCGTAGCAAGGCTACCACTTGTGTGATTGACAAGTGTGGCTCCGACGTTGCCATCAGTGAGTTTCACTTACACATCACAAACATCCTGACTGAGATGCTAACACTTCTCTAGACGAGGTTCTCCCCGCTACCGAGGCTCTCTGCGAGAACCCCGGCGGCAGCTCCGAGTCCGGCGCCGAGTCCTCCAAGGCAGAGACCACCGCCGCCGAGGCCACCACTGCCGCCGAGGAGACCTCCGCTGCTCCCGAGACGACGAGCGAGGCTGCCGCCACCACCTCTGCTGCTGCCGAGACCACCTCCGAGGCTGAGGAGGAGACCACCACCACTGTTCCTCCCGTCGTCTCTACCACCGGCGCCGCCGAGACCACTGGCGAGGCTCCCGTCTCTACCCCCGCCCCCACCACCGTCGAGGTTAACGGCGCTGCTGGTCTCAAGGGTGTTGGTGCCATTGCCATGGTTGCCCTCGCTGCCATTGCTCTGTAAATTATGAGGTATTCATGAGTACCATCTGGCTAGAAATGGTTCAGATGGGACACTTTATGATGCCAGCTATGGTTCATGGAACGGTTTCAAGTACACAATGAGAATTCCACATGGAATTGGGAATGTTGTAATTAGGAATGAACAAAGAAACGGGTTTAATGGTAATGGTGTCTAGTACCAAAAAGCTATCGTCAATACACAAAGTGATGCTTACACCTTTACACCTCTCACTTTACTTCACAAAAGTTCTCTCGCGAATTGCTAAAACATCATACCACTACTGTCGTCAACACACCATCTTTTTTGCCCTCGGCCGACGCTAGGTGACGCCGTGTGGGTTGTCAGAACCCGTCAAATCAACGCCGTCAAACGCCCTTTTCTAGAAAGTGCCAAGAGTGCCGGAATTAGAAGCTGGGCAGCATCCGCTGGGAAAGTTTGCGGGGAAGGGCGATCTCTCGGTCCTTGGCTTGGTCGCCGTGGCGACTGGATCTTGGTTGTTCAGCTGACGGCGATTGTGAACAGGCTTCTTCTTTTTTGTTTCCATGGTTTCATATTTTCGTGGTTACCGGGTCCTTGAAGGAATCAGAACTCATCCCGTATTCACTGCTGGGCATCACCATTATGACGTTGAATGTTTCACTCTGATGTGCGGGGTCTCCAATGAGCAACCACCAGCGATGTCACCCAACAGCATGTTCATGTGAGGAGGACGCGTCGCCTCTGTAGACGTTTTTGTATTGCTGAGAACTGCTGTCAATGTTCCAGGTCAGTATGGAGGCCCCATTGTCCTTCCTACCCGTAATGCATCAACCCAGTCCATCGCGATATATGCCATAATAGAACTATTTAGCATCACAAAGCCAGTATATCGCCTCAAACCCGTCATCAATGGTTCTCTCCAACTTGATCAATCTCCTCAACCCACCCACAAACCCTCCTCGCAACCTCCAAACTAGCATCTACCAAAATCAGCACAACTCAAAACACAAATCACAGATGAACTTACCATCTCTCGTACAAAACGCATGCGGAATATCACCCCCGTCAACCTCAATCCTCGTAACGCCTCCCCTCCGCCTCTCAATAAAACCCTCTCTTTCACCATCATCAACCCAATGATCCGTCTTTGCGTAGAATACAAAGAACCGAGGCGCATCTCCTTTAGGTCCTTGACTTGCAGCCCAGAGTTCTTCGCTCCATCTCTCTTCACATATTGTTTCGAGCTCTGTCATTCCGAGGTGGACTGTCTGGCGAACACCGTTTCTGCTCTTGAGCCAGCGTGCTGTTACGGATGCTGCTAAGGGAGTGAAGCCCATCACTCGTTGTACCAACCACGTCAGACTCGCTACAGTCAAGAAGCTGAAGAGAAGTCGCGCGATAATGTGCGTCGTGGTGTCGAGAAAAGGCACTGCGCGACGAAGTGCCGTGAACTTGAGACCGCTATTTGAGCGAGCAATATGCGTCAATGTCGGGAAGAGGAGGAAGCCATGTCGGAGGTTGAGGTGAGGTGCTCGCTCAGGAGACTCCAAGTGCCTGTGAAATATCTCGACGCAGATGTAACTGCCGACAGAATGGCCCATGAGGATGACAAAGTCATAAGGCTTCGAGTCAACACGTCTAGCCGCCACATCGTCGTAGATACCCTCAATCAGACCATTAAGATCCCACAGCTGGTTCTCGGGACCAGAAGACTCATGCTCATCATCGACGAATCCAAAGAGATTTCTCCCGTAGATATCGTAGGCCGTGTCGTTCTCGACCTTATCGAGGAGACCGCGCAGCAGCTTCAAGAAGTCGGTGTAGTACTCGATAAGACCGGGATTGCCGCACACGTAGTAGATGAGAGCATGATAAGTAGCCTCATTGTGCCGATCTGATGGGAGCCAGATATTTGAGACCATCTTGAATCTCAGTCAATTGTCTTGCGGTTGGGAACGTTGACGAAGTTAAATCAACGCTGGAAGAAGTGGATTACGCCAAGATACGCTTGGTTGATAATCCGAGTTACCCGAGAGTTGCGCCTATCGAAACAAGTCAAGATCGAACAATACCACGAATCATGAATGCTTCATATCAATTGTTCATACAAACACCAAACTTTGAGATGGTGAGCCTGGAAGTTGCCTACCTTTGGCGAAATGGAGCAATCCCACGGTTAGGGATCTCGGGTAGTCTGAGACAATACAACACGCGTATTGGACAAGCTCTTAATCAATGCGATTGTATTGTCTACCAACCCCAATGACAGACAGCTGTTTATGCTTCGTGTTTAATCAACAATAGGTCGTACCCAAGCAGCCAATCCCAAACTCCAGGCGTGGCCAACGCCGACGCTCGCAATCCCAAATCTCAGTCACACTAACCATGCGCGAATCCAACCACCGCCAAAGTCCGTACAATGGTTCAAACTATACGTCTCATACTCAAACTTTGTATGTCTTGCGCACTTCCACTAGACCAACATTCTTCTTGGTAACGGCAGCCCACGTTGGCATGTACTTAAGAAGCTCATCAAGCGCCGGGATCGTTCCAGGCTTGTTGGCATCGCTCCAAGCACATCGAACCGTCACTTCGAGAGGATCATCAGCCCGGCGGTGCACAACTGAGCCATCTCCCAGCTGCTTGCTGTGCCCTCCTCCAGATGACTTGTCAGCTTGTTGAGCGTGCTCGTCTAGATAGAGATTCACAGTCCAAGGCCGATCCCGGTCGCGTCGCCAAAGTTGGATCGTCTTAAACCCTTCCGAGGGGGATCCACCAAAGCGAGGATCTCTTGCAGCTCCGCCATCAACAGCAAAGCCATAGATCGGTCGTGACGTGTGAAGGTAGCAGAGCCTCGAGTCCAAGGCATCAATTCGGAGTCGTCCCTTCGACGCGTTCGTGCCATCCACCGTCTCAAAGGTGATCAACTCTCTAGGTGTCTTGCCTTCGACTAGGTGAGGGGATAGAGAAGACGAGTCGTACAGACACTCCATGAGATCTCGCCCAACAGCCTTCTCACACTTAATGTCTTGACTGCTAGCACTCGGCAACGACTTAATGACCGAGCGCGAAAACTTCTCCAGTCCCACAATGGAAACAGTATCGGTTCCGTTATCAAGGTCAACGACCTGCTGGAAGTAAAACTTGAAGCGGTGGCTGTCTGAGAACGGGAAGGCCACCAGGTTGTAGATGAAGGTGCCTGCGAAAACGCACAACAAGAACATAGGAATGTGATGCGAAACACGGTGGATAAAGGGCGTGAGTGGGAGCAAGAGGAAAATGCTCACGATACCCAAACTCAGCACGGGCACCAGGAGGCTGCCACCGTCTGTTCCTGTCATCTGCAGAGCAGACATCGCAACTAGACCAAGGTTGCCAAACAAAATGACAGGTATGGGGGCCAAGAGAAGGAACTGGATAATCCAAGTCCAAGAAGGAAGTCGTCCTGACCACGATTGCTCATGCTCATAAGGCTGATATCTTCGCATCCTAGGCGGGGAGGGTGCGTTCTCCGCAACAGAACGACGGTAAGTGGCAGCAAACGACGTCCTAGTGCTGGATCCATAGCCTGGTTCGTTTGCCCTAAGCGGTGTGGTCTCCGTGGCATCCTCGGATCCGTCGTCGTCGCCTTCGGCCTGAGCAGGTTCCTCCTCGGGCTGGGGTCGTGACTCGTGGTCGGTCCCGTGACTCGAGATATCTCGTGCCTGATGGGCATCATGGAGTTGCATGGCAAAGTCGTGCTTTCCAAGGAGGGCGAACTGCTCCAAGAGAGAGATGAACAAGGCCAGAAAGACAGCAGACTGGAGGAACACAGTCGCATAGAGAGCGGCAATGTGCATGCGATCCTCTGCCACAGCACCCAAAACCTGCAAACCCCAGCCAAGGGCAAAGAGCCAGATGAGAACGAATCCACGATGAAGGGCACTTGGGCGAACAAAGCTGGCCCCTCGCATGATGAGCCAAAAGGAAAAGTAGAAGAGCGAGAGAGTCATGGACCACCTATAACATGTTAGTCAACCACTAGATCAAGTTCCGGGGTTACTTACACGGCATAAGGGCTGCTGTAGATGATGAGAGGGTTGAACTTAGCAAGAAGAAGCGTCGAAGCAATAGTAAGCGCCCCTGCAAAGACCAGCGCGAAGGGAAATCGCAAGAAGCCCTTCCAGCCACCCAGTACGACCGGATCATCATTAATGTCGTGGTGCATCTTGATGTCTCTGGAAAAGAAGTAGTACTTGTCCTTACGCACCAGTATATAAGTCATAGCAACCAGAATCAAGGGTGTGGCGACGAGGAGCGTTAGAGACCATGCGAACAGCCCCCTAAGCGCAAAGACAGCCCAAGCTGCGCCAAAGATGTCGAACCACACGCCCTCAGCCTTTTTACCGTTCTGGACAAGGTCAGACTTTCCATCAGACCGGTCACCATGGAAGACGGTGCCAGTAATCTGTGAGAACCTCTCAGTTGATGCGAGGGCCGCCGAGAGCATATGCCAAATGCTGTCAACAGAAGTGTGGCGAGTATCATCCTGGTTGGTGTGGTATCGAGCGCGAGGAGCATAAAAGGCAATGTCCATTCCACGCTGTCCGAAAATGTCGGCAAAGATCTCGTAATCGGTTGCACTCTTGATGACGCCCCTCTCAAAAGCGTTGGCAGCAACAACAGATCCGAAGGGATGAGGGCTCTTGGCGTACACCTTGGCAGCTTGCAAGTCGGTAGTTCGGAAAAGGATGGCACGGCCACCGGCTCCGGCGCCTTCAAGATTGACAAAGGTATGGGTGAAGTGCAGAAGTGGACTGTAGCCAAAGGCTCGGGCACCAAGAAGGCCGTCTTCTTCAGCGTTGTTGAAGAGCAAAACAATGCCGTTCTTGGGTTGACGGCCCTGCAAGGTAAAGTAGCTCAGCAGCTGGAGCATTGACACACAAGACATGCCGTCATCGGTAGCTCCGTAGCCGGTGGAAACCCTGTAGAAATGTGAGCGACGCGCAAGAAGATGGATCGTGTCAACTCACGAGTCAAAATGGCAGTTGACCAGGACACCACCTTGGCCGCGGAACTTCTTGTAAGCCGATTCTGAGCGCCACCACTCGCCCTCCGGATCATCTTTGCCATGGATGTAAACATAGTAGTTGTTGCCTTCAAAGTACTGTCCCATCCAAGTGCCCTTAGCGATGTTGGTACCAGTAGGCCTGGCTGTGTTGTATGTCCAGGTGACGTTGGAGATTTTGTCGTCGAACAGAGTGGCTCCACGAGGTCGAGACTGGATGGACTCATCGCGAGGATTGAGGACCGAATCTTGAGTTTGCGCAAAAGTTGTCCTGTGGGATGTTAGTTTCGGTGTCTCTGTCGAAATGCGCAACGAGGACACACCTTGTGTGCCAATCCACACCACCAATCGTCTCAGTCGTGTAGGGCATGCTGTTGCGATCCAAGATCTCCTTGGTGCGATCGATAAGAAACTGACGAACTACATCGTTCTCGTGACTGTTGTACGGATGGAATGCGCGGCTTATTGTCTGAAGATCCAGCCATGCTTCGGTCAAGTTGAGGCCTTGGTAGAGCGAGCGATCCGACGGAGCGGATGGGACCGTCTCGTGGACGTAGATGAGAGGAATGACGAGGGCGAGGTAGATGACGGTGGTCCAGAATGAGACCGGACCCGGCCGAAAGGCGAAGGGGTTTGAGAAGCGCATGATTGCTACCTCGCTGTTCAGCGATGAGTCGATTCAATCACTGAGGCTGAGGGCGCTGCGTGAAGATCATGAGAAGCGCGAACGTCAGTGCGCCGCCGAACGGGACGAGGTGAATAAATGGATGCCTTCTATTTCTTCAGGATCATCGTAAGACTGCGAATCGACGCGTAGAATGGTAGGGATAGAGGCAGATGGAGCACGTAGGACAAGGAAGAGAGAAGTCAAGATGAGACACGAAGGCTGGAGCTTGCTGAGATCAGTCAGATGAGCTTTGTCATCCGACGAAGCTGAAGGGAGACGTAGAAGATAAGACGCGTTCTAAAAGATGCACCTTCCTCACCGTAGATCACTCGAGACGCCGTTTAGCACCTTCCTCAAGAACTGAGAACGCCCAACCGAATCGATTGTGGATGAAGTCGTAGGACTCGAGATGAGGCAGGTGCGACTGCGGCGATTGCGTTGCTCCCTTGTCACATGGCCCAAGCTCCCCGTTTCGGGTGAGGTACGTACAATGACGCCAAAGCCGCTGCATGCGGGGTCTTAAGCATGGATGATTTGCATAAAACAGGGTGCATAAACCGGGAACTTGAGGCTATCACCAGGCATAAGCAAGGCACAATCAAGACGTCATGTGTATTCTAGAGTCGTGGTCGACATCATGAACCATATATTTAAACAGGATTAAAACAATCAATACATTTTGCCTACGCGATTAGTCCGTTTCCGCTGGATGATTTCTGACTAGCTGCAATACATGAGTTTGCCGTCAAGAACGTTACGAATTGTAAGACAATTTTCAGTCGCAGTGGTTAGTTGCAAACCCAGTCCAAGGCATCGCCCGGTCTCGTGTTATCCTCCGGTCCAGTCTGATATACTCTAGACTTCTCCTATTGCCTGGCCAAAACCTTACGTGGTGTCAGAAGTGTGCCATGCCCAGCAACGGCTGTTAGTCTCGTCCTCATCTAGGCACCGGGAGGTGGGGGTGGAGGCTGGTCACTGGGGGGGACCGCGGTGGCCGCAACCAGGACCACCACAACAGCAGCAACGGCGGCGACAG
>NIZV01000093.1:0-141873 GCA_003947045.1 Fusarium ambrosium
GTATCAAGGTTTCGTTTTTTTTTCCTCCTTTGCGATGGGTCGTTTTCATTAGACTCAGGCGGCATGAAAGATCCATGGTCTCCCGACGGGTTGGGTTGACCAAGTTGGCCCCCGGCCCGTTTTCGAGGCCAGGACGGTTCAGGTTTTTCTTGTTTCACACACACCTTCGATCGTAGATGTTGATGGAGAGGACTACGTACGTGACAGGCTCAAGCCTGCATTACTTATCATCACACACACACACACACACACACACACACACACACACAAAGATGAAATTCGGTTCTGGTTGGTTTTGTGGTTGGTTCGGGAAGAGTAAAAAAATGGCCAGGGGCAGATTAGATGGTAACTCGGATGGCTCATGGACAATGTGACTACTACTACTACTTTTTTTTTTTTATTACCTATTCACTTTTTTCATTCAATCAAAAATGAAAAGACTTGTTGATCCTTTTTTTTCAGTAACATCTCGCGCAACACGCATACTCGTCTCGTGCAATTGACCACACCGTGAAACGACGCGCATGTCACGAAAGATTTTGACCCTGCCCTGTGAAAGGGGGCCACGCATGAAGTTGGGGGTGACCAAGTTCCGCGTCCCGTCAGGTTATGCGCGCGTGCGACGAGCAATTTACGCGCGCAGCCAGCGCGTAGAGACGCGATTTTCTCGCGCCAAAAGGGAGGGACGGGAGGACCCTGCAGACCATTTAAATCGTCCAATCAGGGAGAGGAAAGTCTAGGCCAATGGCATGATGTCATGGTCGTGTCAGGCCACTCTGGGGATGGGATCGTGTTAGATGGTTGGACGAATTACAGGTGAGGTAAAACTGGTTACAATTTATGACAGAGAGCTTTGAGGGATGAAGTGGCACCCGGGAGAAAAGAAAACAGAGCGGGTCACGATATACAATTGCGAGGGGCTTCATTCCTTCACCCGCGTTGCAGTGAGAAAACTTGGTTATTTTCTAAAGCTCATTGAACCTTAACACGAGGACGAATTCATCGATAGATCCTCGTCCTCCGTAACCTAGACATGAGTTTCTGTTCCTCAATTCCCCCAACAGAAATCTCCAGATCATACACAGTCTTTCCCAGGAACGTGTTCGGCGTCATCTCCCCCTTGGCCCGTAAACCAGGCCAGTCCATAGAGTCACGAGGTCGTGCCTCGCTGATTGATCTCGGCAACTTGTCATACGAAAAGGGGAAGAGAGCCATTCTTTGAATGACATTGGCTAGCTCGTCATATTTCGGGGTAAATTCTTGATCGGGGACGATTTGATGCCATGAGAAAAGTCGACACCAGGGATGAAACTTGGGAGGCGCAGCCGTATTATCATGTTCCTCGGCATACGTAACTAGAAAGCCGTATGCGATGAAAAATCCATGGTCAGAACCGTCGTCAAGAGCGAGAATCCCAGGCTCGGCATCTTCGAATTCTTGGGGTTTTCTGACCATGAACGTTCTTCTGTCACGGACGTGGCGGCCGTTTGGTGTACCTTGCAGCTCTGGAAACGATATCCGGATCTGATATGCCATGCTGCTGTGCCCGCCTATAGTTGGATTGACCCTTACGGCAGGCGTCAGCACCCCTTGTGTCCAATTGCGATGTATCAACAGATCAACGTTCATCATCTTGATGCGGCTTGGGTTGAGCTGCACTGTTGCTATCCCTTCGTCATAGTCACCTTCTGCAATGCAGTTGTCCGGGAGAGGGCCCGGGGAGACTCTAAACAAAAGGCTCCCGGTTCCCAGCGTGCGCACAAAGACAGGCTGGTCGTTTTCTGCAGAGCTCAGCCTGTCTAGGATGATTGCCGGTCGGGACAAGTAGTCGTCCGAATAGACACAGTCTAGAATTCCTAGCCACTTCCTCTCCACTTTGGATCCATTCTTATCGGATTTCCAGCAAGGACATATTTGCAAGTCGATGTTCAAAGAGCGATTTGTGAGCTTCATGGACAGGTATTCCGAGGATGTGCTGGATCGTTCTAGATTGGCGGCAAGCCGGAATGCACGCGCGTCAGGTGGAAACAAGTGATCGCGCTGGTCTACCATGCCGACCCAATTGCGGTGTTGGCAAGCCAGAATAGACTGGTCATTGGAATCCCGGATGATATTATCTTGGAGACGCCGAAATGCTTTCGCTCCCTCGCCGTACAGAAGGGGCATGTTCACATTGAACAGTCCCAGGAGAGCATATGCTCCGTCTTCCACACGTGTTGTAACTCGCTTGCTTGCCCAAGACATGCGCGTACCTACGCTGAACGACGAGATTAGCGGACGAAAAGTCCGGGAAGCGTCGCGCCCTCCGCATCTACATAGCCAATCGCGGGTCAAGTTTTGGGCTTGGCTTGGGCAATCTTGTTCGTGTTCTCCTCGGCCAAGGACTCGTCGATCAATCGCAGTTATCTCAACGATGGGTTCGAGCAAAGATAGGCGGTCCCCGATCAATCTCCACTGGTTGTCCAAGAACTGGACTTGTTCGGGGGCGATGAGTTCTTGCAGTGTCCATCCTCGAGTGAACCATTCACTCTTTGTAAAAGCCTTCATGTCGCCAGTAGGAACATCACACAAGTAAGCATAACATACTTGAGAACGATGGTACCAGTCAAACATCGAGTTGATGGCCTCGGAGAGTTCAGCGCTGCTGCTTTTGTCTATACAGCAGGTGTCGATCCAGATGTACTTGAAACCATCCTCACTAGCTCGAAGACAAGCTCTCTTGACCTTGTCAATGCCTTTCTTTTGAGGCCACTTGTCTGTCTGGACATCTTCGAATAGGATCTCTTCGGTTTCCCATCTGTGAGATAGTATGGCGTACTTGGGGATTTTATAGCCCACAAAGTATTCAAGTTTTAATGAAGTGGTGTTTAAAAGACGCATGATGGTGAGATGGAGGCTGTGACAATGATTGAAGTGTTGCCGAAGTTATCCAATGCAAAGAGGTTCAAACGACGACGACGACGGTTGAAGGAAGAGAGTTGGTTGTGTGCGTAGCGGGAATATTTCAAGTCACCACAAGTGCTGACTGATGCAGAGTTATGTGGCAGTGCTAGGCCGGGAATCCAGGCTCAGCTGAATAACTAGTTACTGACCTCCTTCATGTCTAGTAGTGTCAACAAGCCCACAGCCTGGTTTAAACACGGCATACTCGTCCCGATTCGTTCCGATTAACCGCCCAAGGTAATCACCCCCGCCTACAAGGCAGAAATGCTGCAAAACAGTTATCTTGCTTGTATTATTCAAGTTAGGTAGGGCAAGGCTGTGTTCTACCAGCCATCTTCACTTGATCCGGGTCCGACGAGGTGTTCCGGCTCAGCGGATATGATACTCCACTTCAGGCCGCCAGTCAGTATCTACTCTCTAAAAAGGAGTGTAACCAATAGGTAGCGAAACGAGCTAGAACGGCCTGAGACATATTCTTCCTACTTTGGATGGGAGGTGGGAAAAGTAATGATCAGGTTGATGTGAACAAAAGTTGGGCAGATTTGGACCAACTGGGGACTATGGAGATAGGGACAATATGACCAAGTACATTACACTCCAGGTTATAAGCGCAATGTGAGATTGCTTCTGCAGCATTCCAACATCGACTTGCAGGCCACGTCAAAACAGGAGTATTGTGCGTCTGCACCAAGTTGTTTAGTCTATCGTCAACGTTAGCCCACATTCTCAGTACTTGTCTTGAATAGGGAGGCAAGCATTACCAAACTCCTCGTCCCATCCCAATCCCCATCCAACATTGTGCTCAAGATGAACCTCAACAAAGTCCAGATTCCTCTCCCGAAGCTCATCCTCAATCATAACTATGACTTCCTCCCACCGCGACTCGTCAGACTCGTATGAGAGAGAGATGTAGATGGTGATGGAGTTCTCCTCCATCTTGTCTGAAAATCCAAGTCTGAACAGACCAATGGTTACCCACTTGCCACGAGTTACCTCGCACGAGTCGAGCTTCTCACTGATCATGTTTCTGACGGAATCCCACATGCTCGAAGTTAGCCGCGGCTCACCAGTGACGGGACCCAGGTTCTTGAGCTGGAAACGCTCCGGTGCCATCATCTCGACGTGCAGGTCAATCCCGTCCCGGCCTTGTATAACGCCGTCCACATGGGTTTTTATATCCTCGACGGCACGTGGCCAGAGCTCAGCGCTGTCTTTCTTCCACGGCGTAGTGATGTACAGAGTGGCGATGGGCTCCCTCTGATAAGGGACTCTTTGACGGTGCAGGAGGTCCACATTCGTGTCGTCGCCTTCCACGATACCGTAATGCTCCAGTATCTGTCTGGCCTTGTCGATGAACGACTCTTTATTGGCTTGGAGAATATCGCGGAGGGGGTAATGAGCAGACTCCAACTCCAAATGGCGGAGAACAGGAGATGCGGCCCGGTATCTAGAAGTGTAGACCGGCGGAGGCTTCGGCTGGGACCCCATGATGAACAAGGAGATCTACATGATCATTATTCTCTTCCGCCGATGAAGGAAACCAAGAGACATTTGACTCACCCTGGATGTTTCGTTCTGGTGGGATCAGTACCTATTCGCCAAGCAGGCTGAACAAAAGGGAGAAGTCTTCAAGGCAGAGACAGATTGCGATTCAAGACTGGTGATGATGAATCTGATGTAACAGAAAGGGGCTTATTATAGATCTCCATCTTCGGCACATGTTGCTTCTCCAATTGCTGTCCGGAACTCTATTCTTGCACTGGTGTGGTGTTTTCTTTTAACCTTTCCCCCGAATTGCTCTTCGGCCATGAGTCAACCGGTAAACTCATGTATAAACTTCACATGCTTTATCAGTAGTTCCCCTCAGAGACTGTTTGACTTTGTGCGATGCCTCCTGGCCGAGACTGGCGGGTAACCTGTCTTAGGAGAGTAGACCTCCATGACGAGCAGTTCTACTCCTAGGGTAGAAACAAACTTCCGGTGAGAGTCACTGGAAGAATAGCAGACGACATAAAGGTGAGTCAAGGATAATGAAAGTCAAAGAACTGGGGGCCTTTTACAACTTTAGCTCGCCAGTGTCTAAGCATCTGGCGAGGATCCTCTTCATTTCATGACAATAAACCTGTCCACTTTACGACCAGGCACTTCTCAATCCTACCTAAGTCATCTCTCCATTCACGACTTAACAATAATGACTATAGTTATTGATGGCCCTGCCCCTGCATTCGACCTGTCTAGATCACGAGGGCACTCGGCCAGGGACCCTCTATATATAGAGCAACTATTATAACCCATCCATGTTGATATTGTTTGCTCGTCTTTCCCCCATGCCTTCCTGTCGCTAGATGCGGAATGCCCGAGGAGAAGGCCACGTACTCGTCTTCGCTGTCATGTCTATGTGTCGGTAAGTGGGAGATAGAATGGAGACTTGGACATCTGGATATGCCGAGGTAGATACAAGAGCTGGCTTCATCTGATGGGAACAGCTTACCTAGACCAATCAATACACTTCGTTCATTGATCTACACAGATCTTGATCAACACTACCAAACTAATCAATTCGAAACACTCAACAATCACCAAAATATGCACAGACCCGATTCGGGGCACAAACATTTGCATTAATACGCTCTATCATTAAATTCTCGACGGGGCATAGCAATGCACACAAAGTTCTTCTAATGGACTTCGTCACTTCCTTCCATAGCAACATGTACAAATGTGCCTTGTTCTATACAAAAAAGAAAACGTAGTTCTGTGGTATCGTAAGCACAAACGCTGACATGCCAATGCCAAAATATCAACCCTGTTTTGGTATCCATCTAAATAGGTATTTTCCCCCCCAACTTTTTATATGCAGCGGGCGAGTGACACCCTCCAAGAACCGTCACGCTTATCCCCACGTCGAGACAACAACGAATTGAAATTCGCCCCGCATGACATGATATGACATGCTCCATCAAAGGTTGGCTTACATTGCCTGGCCCACGCTTTGGCGGCCCAGGACGCTGTCGCTCTCGCTTCGGGAGTGTCGGTAGGGGTAGCCCGCTCCGCTATACCTCGAGTCGGTAGGAGGAACAGGCCACTCATCGAGCATGCTCACTCCGCTGGTATATCGCGAGGTGAAGCTCTCGGCGCGAGAGTGTGTTGTAGCCCGTTTTTGCGTGCCGTAGAAGGAGCTGGCAGCTGTGTACCGCGGCGGCATGGGATGAATGTTGCTGACGCTGGGCACATGTCGGCCATCAAGCTCCAAGTCGAAGGGGTTTGAGTGAATGTTGTCGCGCCAGCCCTCACGGGACGTGGGAATTGCGAGGTTGGGTGATCCATTCGGCCCAGGAGGTGTAAGGTTGCGCGCCATCGAAGGGCCCCTAGATCTCCGCACATCCGACACATATGTGGCCGGTGGCAGGTGAGTAGGAGCCAGAGGCGCGACCGAGTTAGAATCCGAGAAGGGATCGTCCGGGCGAGGTGGTCGCTGAGGCGGCGAACGTCCAGGAGCCAAAGGAGAGGGCATCAGAGAGTCTCGAGCAGAGGCAAAAGGGTTGGCTGGAGGCACGGCAGCCATGCTGTGGGCATCCGAAAAGGGATTCGGGCTCGGTGTTCGTGTCGTCCCACGCTCCTTCTCTGAAATCTCTTGGGCTTCGAGGTTCTCGGCGCTGGACTCCAGGATAAGTCGTGACCACCATCCTTGTTGTCCTTGGGACGAGTCTCCTCGGCTGCTGGGGTAGGGTCCCACGGATGCGCTTCGGCTGTGGGACGGGTTAGAGTCGAGGAACTGCGAGTTTCCTCGGTTCATGTTGACACCAGGAGAGCCGTTCATTGAGAGTCTGATTCTGTGTCCAAACTTCTTTGCGTTGGCTGTGACAGCGGCGGCAAGCTTGGTGGATCGAGGGGTAGGACCCAGGGAATGGTTGTCAATCTCGTACTTCTCACCACCCATGCCACCAGGCGCACCTGGGGGAATGCCGAGAGGGGTCAGGAGCGTGCTCCTGCGGCGTCGTCTGGTGGCACGTCGTCTCAAGAACCAGAAGAGGAACACCAGCATGGACAATCCCATCACAGATCCGACAACACTGCCCACAACGACGGGCGTCGCAGCAGTATCATTAGACTCCTTGCTGATAACGCCAGCACCGTCGGTCTCTGAGGCTTGGTCATTGCCAGCCGTCGCGTCAAGTCCAATGGTCGTGATGAGACCACCAGGCAGGGTTGCCGTAGTGTACGATGGTCGGGGGTCAGTGATGCCCGTCTCACTGTCATCAGGGGTAAACCCATCAGAAGATTGAGTCGATCCGGGAGCAGAGGCGGCAGTCGTAGTCCCTGATCTGGTCTGAAGAGTTGTGGATCGGCCAGGAGGGCCAGTGAAAGTCAATGACGCGGTGTCAAAAAGGAGAACTTCGGACGAGGTCGAGTCCTGTTCGCTCACCAACCGAGCCTCCTCCGGTGTCTCTGTGGATACCGCTTCTGAAGTCACTTCAGGAATCAGTTCAGAAGCCTGTTCAGAAGTTGGCTCAGAGATCGGCTCAGAGGTAGGCTCAGGAGTGGGCTCAGCAGAAGCCTCCTCGGTAGTTGCGGTCTCAATAGGGGCCGCTGTCTCGTGCGCCTCACTCGTCCCGGGCAAAGCATCTCCTTCAGCTGCAGTAGTAGGAACCGGCACACTCTCTTGAGACTCGGAGAGGATCAACGATGGGTTGATGGCGAAGAGAGGGGTATCCTGTGCGGGATCGAAAGTGGAGGATGTGGCGTTAAGTATCGCTGTTGAAGCAAAGGGCAGGGTGGCGCTCGGGTCGGCCGTGGCGCTCGTCGAAGCATTAATTGGAACATGGTAAGTAACCTGTACGGTTGTTGTCTTTGGGACAACAACGATCAGGGACTCCATGACGGTCTCGGTGATGACCACTGGGGCTCTTTCGACAAGTGAAGCGGATTCGGTAACGTCGATCTGTTGTGGTATGCCGGCATACTGCCTTCCAAGGATGAAGTTCAACACAGTCCCAGCCCGGAGGCCTAACATGATCGACCAGAAAGAATATTCGCGATGCCAGTCGCGGATTGTGAGAAAGTGCCAGAAGCCTAGTCTAGCACAAAACGAAGTTGGACAGTTGCAGGATGAGCAGAAATTGACATAGGGCCTCGATGGCCACCTCGCTCTTTAGATCTTCATATAGGTGGATGATCCTGTCACCTGTCGAGTTTCGATGCGAATGAGAATATGTACGATGACGGCTCGAAGAGAGAGTGAGAACCGTGACAAGGAAAGACTGGGTGAGTGAGAGACAGCAAGAGAAATTGTATGTAGAGAACGCAAAACAAAGATACAAGGAGAGACAGAGACAGAGACACGGAGAAGAAACACAAACAGAGGGAGAGACAGACAAAGAGAGAGAATGAGAGAGTGAAACGTCGCTGAGGTTAACTTGAGGGGGGGATGGCACCCTAAACAACAAGCAACGCAACCCAAAGGGGGGGCTATGCCATTCCAGCGTTTTACCTGACTCCAAGTAGAACGAGAGGCGGCATCGGGCGACAAGCCGGACGGGAGCTACCACAGAAAAGCTGTCCGGGTGGCGTGGAGCAGGGGTTGCAAGCAAGGGGAGCTTTGGTGAGAGGCAAGGGGGTAGTTCCCTGTCCTGCGACAGATCTGAAGCACGATGCCGTCCCCACGTTGTCGCCCATGCTTGCTTGGGACTAGTAGCCGAGGGGCCTTGCCTCGAAGAGCTAGGTTAGCGATCCCAGACTCCTGGGACAGAAGCCAGAACGTGGTCATGTTTGTCACGGAGGAGGCGAGGCGAAGCTGTAGCTGTTTGCTGCTGAGGGGAAACGTGTATGACGACCATGTCGATATCTGCGACGGTGGACGATATCAGAGGAGGGTCAGCTGCTTCTGTCTGTTTCTCGCATTTCTTCTCCCTCTAAGCGCCACAGCTGAAATATGTACGTATGGCCTCGGTGATGAGACCGGGAACGGTTACGGTGATGATGGTTGGCCCCTTATACGCCCAAAGTTGTTGTTGATGGAAAAAAAAGACAGAGTCAAGCCGACCAGAACCTGAAGGAGAGACCCAGCGCCGACCGTAGTCCGCACCGCACCGCAGGCAGGGTGGGGCACCGTTATTGGTGCCTTCCTCTGTTCGCGCCTGCCTTTTCCCTTCTTGGGAGGAGCTGCCGTCAGCCACCTGAGACGACTGACACTCCTCAGGAGGTACGTACCTGCCAAGCTGGGGATGGAGGCTTAACCCATGGACTTAATGGTTGGTGGTCCTGAGAAAACACCAAAGATAGACCCGCTAGAACGACAGACGGAAAAATATCCCACGAAACAAAACACGACCTTCTTTTTCTTCCGCACACTAGAACATGACGATGACGGACAAGTCCAGGTGGGAAAGAAAAAATCTCGTCTCCCATCTCGCTTGTCGCGTACCTGCATGCTGTACCTGAAAAATACTCCTCTTTGGGAGCTTGACCGGCATTAGCATCAACAACATAAACAGTTGTGCTTCTTTATCGTCTTCTAAGACATTCGCTGACTTCCGTCCTCGCCCGAAATTACCCGTGATTCATCTTGATATACCAAGAAATCCTCCTCTTATACAACATACCGGCTCAGCCTATTATCAACAGCCATCAAGATCCTCACTTCTGCCTCACTCCCGCCAGATTGATTAACCTTCATAAGACTTCTTCCATCTTGCATTGAATCCTTATGCCACTGCCCCTCCCCTTCTCCATCATGCTCCTCCCTGCATCCTGGCTCACATCAGTTCATCCGCTCCGGCTTCACCCATGTTCCTGGCCTCGTCCCCCTGCCATCCCGGTCCACATGTCGCCACAACTCACCAGCTAAACTTAAATCTGTTGTTAACTACGGCCATCCTGCGTACGATTAACGAAACAAAAACTTTTGCTCTTCTCGCCTCGGTCTTACCTCCACGTGATGAGGCATGGGAACGCATGAATTCGAGATGGTACTGAAACTGACTTGGCAAACGCAATTGGTTCTGTAGGGTGGGCCAAGTCCATGTCAGTCAAGTTGACGAATTATCCAACAACTGTGACAGTTTCTCTAAAACATGCTGTTTGAGTACGTCATCAGTGTTTCCGTCTGATCAAGGATGGCGTAAGATGAGTGATTTACCATTGTGGGCGGGCACTTGGGCTCCATTTCCCGAACTGCGTCGTACTGACTGAAGGCCGAGTGTAAGTTGAGTGAGCAATACACGGGCACACATGAAGCAATTGAAGCTAGCATCGGTCAATCTATCAGATTCCCGCTATACCGCATCCTCGCTGATCACAATAATTTGTCCGTCCTAGACGCAACAGGTGCCCCTATTCGGCCCTCGCATGTGATTCAGACTAATGCAGTACCTGATGAACGGGTTGTCCTCCTGACACTTCACGTTCCTGAAACCGTAATCAAAGGCATACTTCAATCACAGAGTAGAAATTTTGAATTATCATAGCAAGATCTGAAGATGGTTTTCATGGACTTAAAATCGCGGCGGTTGCGTTCAAACTCAACCTCAAGCTGAGGTGGAGGATATTAGTCCGCCCAACTTCACAGCATGGATGATCAACGTCGTATCTCCAGAGTATCATACTGAATTACTCCGTGAGCCTCTTTCAGGGGGTTTCTAGTCATTTTGGGGTGCATGGGTTCTATCTGCCCTACCTGTTATTCGAGTTGTTGTTCCCCCTTTTCCCTCTGCCCTTTCGCTATCAACATCCTCTTTTCAAGCTCCAGCATTCAGCATCTC
This sequence comes from Fusarium ambrosium, assembly GCA_003947045.1. NCBI lineage: Eukaryota > Fungi > Ascomycota > Sordariomycetes > Hypocreales > Nectriaceae > Fusarium > Fusarium ambrosium. The sequence goes on from NIZV01000093.1 coordinate 10,704, forward strand.
TTACAACTGACACTCAAAGGTTAACACCTTCCAGTTTACTAAGTCATTAGTGTGACGGTTTTTCCAGATCACCGCGCATTCTTTACCAGGCACGAGTGGGCGTTTGCCTTGTTCCAAGCCAGTCGTGATCCGCCCCTGACCAACCAACCAAGCAGTACCAATGCCTCTCATAACACTTGATCGTCGATGTACATCATTGAATCAATCATTTAGTTACACATAAAGCTCTATTCCATACTTAAAGAGTTCATCCATGAGTTTTGCAACAACTGCACATCACGGTAGGATGTGAGGTCTAGGGTAGGTGGGTGCCAGTCTATTCGGGGAGATGCTGCCACGAGTTATGGCAAAACATATCACTAAGTATGTAGATTTACAGGCTAGATAAATAATTAAAGAGGAGATAGGGGTCAATTATCTGGAATTTACATGGCTCGTGTCATTATTGTAAGCGTGAGTGTAGTGAAAGACGCTTGTTACTTGCTGGCGGCACATGCTGCCCATGCCCGAGATGCAGGTCTTGCAAAATATTTACATGTAGGCGTAATCGTCTCAAACCAGTGACAGGATCAAAGCAGCGCCGGTTTCCGTCACAAGCAATAATTCAATTTCATTCTTCTCGAGGAGATTAAGAGATCCGCCTGGGTCGATCACCACGACGCCTTGCTTTTAACACCCATCCCGATACCTCGCATGTCGCATACCAGCCCAGCCCATTCCAAACCCCAAGGAACCATTTTGATGTAAAGGAAGCGGCACTTCCCTATCTGATCATTAGTACACCTGATTACAGCTCCCTTGAGATACTAACTTACCACCCTTGACCTAGCGTCTCTGTATAAGAGTTCCAGACCGAAGCCTGAGTCCTTGGAATCTGCATGTTCTCTTATGCTTGACAAGAGACGCCTCAGTATATTGTACTCGCCAGCTAGACCGTGCTCTCCCGTCAGCTTCCTCGGGATGCTGCAGACACTCATCGCAGAAGGACAGGTCTTCAAATTTCCGGGTCTTCTTGTTGAACCACGGAACGCGAGAGGCGGCTGCGAATGACGCCGACCTTGCGTCCTCGGCGACGAAACCGCGTTCGATACCTAATAGTACGAGTCGGTCCAGGCAACGGAGGCCTTCATGGTAAACCATGTGTTTGTAGGTTCCGTGAAATTGGGTGCCGGCAGTCTTGGCAGCGTCGAAGTCAACCAGTATCACGGGTTCGGTAATCGTCTCGCTTGGTGCATAGGTGCCTGGAAGAGCCGTCATATGGGGAAGTGTTCGGAGTATAGACACATCCAAGCTAAAGACAATGGCGGCCGTGTCTAGGGGTAGCGGGTGACAGAATCTACACAACGACAAACACTTGAAACAGACTCGTTTGCAAGTGATTAGGTAGATGTAGCCGCCTTGAGTACCACAATAGCCGCACTGGGATGTGCAGAGGGTCTCGTAAAGAGTAGCGCATGTTATCCAACGGCCGGTGCCAATAGCAAGGATACCTCTCAATGCATTTCGCGCATGTGCAGATATGGCTTTGAATTGGGGGTGGTAGTCGACAATCTCCGAGGTTCTCCTGTTGGTGAGACGTAAGTTGATTAAGCTCCGGATATCGAGATGCGTGAGAGTTTGATGGAGAAGCTCGGTTGGGAGACGATCTAGCGAGCCGGCCGAAGCTGAGGGAGGGCGGCGTCTGCGGGAAATTCTTGGAAACGGTGGAAGGTTCTCATCAAGAGTAGAGACGGGACCTTTATCAAAGGAGAGAAAGCGGTAACGATGAACCGAGAACTGTTGACCCATGACTTCTGCTTAGACCTGTGGGAGGACGAGAGGTGCTGGGAATGATGGTGAGAGATTTGGGATGGCAGTAAGAGAGTCGCGAGTTAGGAGCGAGAGAGTTTTCATGAAAAGTTAACAAGAAATAGCCTCAAAGAGAGAGCCTTGAGGGGTCATCTATTCATCTCTATGCAAGACCGTTCAATTGATTCACCGTCTGAGTCGAATTCACGTGACACACTCGGGTGGTTGCATATTCACCTACCAATATGCCGCCACCTTCAAACGGCTTCTATCTAGAATTACTATCGCCAGCCAACTCAATTGAAGTTGCAAACGAAGAAAGAGACTTGAAGTGCACATAAGTGTTGCAAACGTGAAGCTATCCATGTCGACTTGTGAACCCTGGACTTATGCAACTGACCGTCACCCAATTAGAGCTCACCAAACAGTGACGCTTGTCTGTGATAGTGGAGGTCTGCTACCTAAAAGCGGCGTGGCTTCAGGTACCTTGCACATCATGGCCTCCACTCTATCACTCCATCATCCTCCATCCATCCACTCATCAATCATCAATCAATCAAGAGCTCCATCCTTGCTTGACTCGCCCGTCTCCGCTGCGACTCTGTTGGTTGCTCGCTTCCATTGCCTCTCCTCTCCTCCCAACCCCGCGGCTGCTCCCGCGTGGACCGACCGACTTGACCGACCGCCACAGAACGAGCGAGCGAACTTGAGAGCTCCCCCCTCCCTCCCATCTCATCCATCCACTCAATGCTGTTGTTCGATTGAGCTTCTGGCATCACTTTGTGTCTGTTTGGAGTCGTTGGACGGCCGTTTCCCTTGTCCTTTCTGCAGGCATAGTCTCTGTATCTTTACCTCTACTGTCAAGTACTGCTATCTACACCGTCTTATCGCTGCCCCATCGCTTCACGGGCTACTGCACGACCTGCTCCAACCTCTTCCCCCGCTTGACTGACTCTCTCTCCCTCCCACGCATCAATCAACGAGCTTCGGTCTGTCTGGCGCACCTTGAGGCCCTCTACACGTCTAAGCCTCCCTTCCCATAGCTCCAACTCCTGACGAGTATTCTCCGACCGCTGTGTGTCTCGTTGTGCCTCGTGGAACCTTGGCTTGGCTGTTGGCCCGTCCCTCACTGACGCCGACGTCGTTCATTGTGCACACTTGCTTAGCATCTGTTGCTGCGGTACCTTACATCGTTAGCAGCGCCACTACTTCCATCCGCAGCCATGTTTGGCAACTTCGCCTCCTTTGGTAAGCAGTGAATAGCTTCCTCTTGCTCATTGACCCTTTCTCTTTTGACATTTGCCCAATTTTTGCGATTCTCACCTCGCCACGATTCTCATGACCTTGCCATGCTCCCAAAACACCGCATTCCCCCCTCACTTCACCTCCACCAAGCTTCGCCCTGTTTTGTCGTCTGCCCCTCCCCCACACTTTCTTTACCTTGTGCCTCCACCTTGATAGACCCTGGCTAAACTCATGTCAGCTGGTGTTCCGTCAAAGAATAAGATAGATCCAAAGGACGTTCCGCCTCCTACGCCCGTTACTCTTCCTCGCTTTCAGCCCTTCGCCCACGATGACGACCCCATCGATGCCGCCTCGGCTCTCTCTTCCCTGATCCAGAACACGAGTCGAACAACTGCCGCTCTCGGCGCCCATGGCTTTTCTGCCATTGGTCTTAATTTGAACCTCGATGCGAAACCCACCGACTTGGTGCCCGACCCTTCATATATCCCTGATTTTGATGAGTGGGATAGGCTCTCTCTCGATGAGGCTCGGGATAAGAATGCATCTACTCGCAGGCCCATCAGGAACGGCAACCTCTCTCCTGGGTGCCAGGTTTATCTTGAACGCAAAAAGGAGCTGTCGAGTATCAACGAAGATGCTTTTCGAACTGTGCGGAGACTACCTGTGCCCAAGGGGAAGCAGCAGGCTCGCCTGGGAAATGCCTACGAGTTCTTCCGCTGTCTTGAGGCCTTCACCTCCTTTTGGGACGATCCTACCCAACCTCCGGCCCTGCCACCATCTCCTGAAGCCTCCCCAGAAGTCACTGACGGAGCGGCAAGCTCGGGTGATGCGAAGCAAGTGACCCCCAAGGAGGAAAGCGGGCCCTCCTATTATCGAACCAGTACCGGGTCCAGCATGCCCCCTGACTACCGTAACAACCTGATGACGGCATTCATCAAGCTTGTTGCCTATGACTTTGGCTGCAACGTCTCACCATCGCGCACTGAGCCACGTCTTCACCTGAGCTCGCCTGAAGGAACACCTTCTCGCAAGACCTACTGCCCCTCGGGCTGTCTCTTTGTGTTCCAGAGCCCAACCACCCGTGAAGCTGCCCGTGCAGGTGTTGTTCATGGGCCAGTAGCCAGTGTCAGTGCCAGAGGGACCACCGACTTTACTGTGCCGGACCCCGAAACCGCACAATCTCTGGACCTTGCACGAGAAATCGTGGCGGCGCTGATCACGGCGCAACACCGCGCACGCGAGGGCAAGACGGAGAAGCGATTCGGAGATGGACAATGGTGGACAACCGAAAAGCGCTGGGGAGGCGGTCCCGGAGGACCCATTGGACGTGAGATCGAGAAGGATTCAGTTCAGGGTGACAAAGACGTCAAGCCTAGCGATGAGAATGGCCTGCCAGTCTCCAAGAAGCCCCGCAAGAACATGAGTATCTATGACAACTATCGCATGATCCGCCCACCATCGTCGACCTGGGATAAGAAGGCCCAGTATGAGGCTATCGGCCGACGACAGGGCGCAGACTACGACGACATCTTTGTGGTGAGCTCACTGTTTCATCACGTCTCTATCCTCCGAGTGAGGGTACCCAACCGCCTGCTTGAGGCTCTGGAAGGAGCTCGCGAGCTAGACCCGTCCAAGCGTAGCTGGGGCAAGGTGGAGGCGTGGAGGAGCCCCTGGTATGATCTGTTTGATATCAGTCAACGGCTGGAGGCTCTGAAGCTAGTGTGGGGGATGATGGCGTACCAGATGAGGAAGGAAACCGACCCTGATGAGGACGTCAATATGACCAATGCTTGAAACCTGTCAGGCTACAGTTCGAGTTGGATGTGAGCCATCTGTTCTACAGCAATTTTGGAGGGCGTCTGTTTACACCTTGAAGCCCAGCATGAGAAGACGAGAAAACACAGCACGGCGAAAAAGACTCTTGGGGTATATTTAGTCTACCTGTACGAAACTACTTATTATCGATACGAATCAAGATCAGCAAGTCCATGTCAGAATTGATACCCAATCTGAGAATCGTGATGACAAGACGAGTTGGGACGGAGTTGGGACGCTGGACCAATAATGACGAAGCAACATATCATCCCCGGACTGAACGGGGCTGAGCCTTGTGTCCCTTGCAGCATTCGGCACGTCATCAGACACTTGGACAAAAGGGGCATGCGTGCTTCTAGATGCAGTGTCTTAGTGTTGATCAAGTTGGGTCCAAGTACATGACACCGCGGCACGGGTTCCGGGGACCACAGCCGCGGGTCAGAAGGAAGCCGGGAACTAGAGGAAACGGGGACTTGGGAACAGAAGACGATGCAAGGCGTAGGATGGGCGGTCAAAACTGGACAGCCACTTTGGCCCACGAGGGTTGGATGGCATGGCATGATGTGACGATTCTGCAGGGAGACGCAGAGAGATGAGACACCCCGAGACTGACTGGGGGAGAGGAGGAACAAGATATTTGACGCAATGCCGGTCAGGTCCGGTTCAGCATGCCACGGGGGCGGATCTTGACTCAGATGGGGACGTGGAGGAGATAAAGAGCCTCAGGGATGACACCATGCGTTGAGAACTTGGCTCCCGCAGCGTGCCAGATTGGCGGGTAAGGCGGGCCACAGGGGATGGGGGGAAGACTTACATGACTGCAGCAGCCCGCCTCATAGGGCGTGTGCATGGCCTCAAAAGCTGAGGTCAGGTCGCGAATCTGGGGGTCATTGCTTGCGTCTGTGGTGGTGTTGGTGTTGTTCTGTTGGTGGGCACGCGTGGCTGCATTGGTGCCGGTGCAGGGCTACCTTATTCAGGATGGAGGCCCGCGTGGCATGGGCACGGAGGAGGTTTCTAGTTTGGTGCTAGATTCGAGGACGGCTGGCATGTGCTCGAGAGTCTTGGCTTTGAGGGAGCCAGGAGATGAAACGGGGGGAGGAAGAGAGATGAAGGGTTAGTTATTTGGGTTTGAGATGATATGTGAAGTTGTTGGTGGAGATTTGGGATATGTGACTTAGAAGAGAGACAGTGACTGAGTATGGTGTGTATACGTGGCTCAGTATTATCCGGGGAAGACACTTACATGTCCAACTCTGGTCCCAGCATCCTGGATAACACTTTGGACAGCTTGATCCGTTTTCGGTTCTCAAGGTCCCAACGACACGGTTCCGAGTAACCCAAGCACATCAACAATGGGAAAAGCGCTTCCCTCCAAGTCGGACCCAGAATATCGAAAACGGTCACAAGCCACACAGCCACACTTGCTTTGGGACATGGCCCGAGCTTCCTTCCGCTGGATCAAGCCACGGGAGAGCCCCACACCTGGCCCTAGCTTCCCCCACCCCGCTTTTCGCCGGCGGCTGAGTCTCACTCTAAAGCTCCCCATTGGTTGTAGACCATGTCGTAGAGCCCTATTCAGCTCTCGGCTTGCCCGTCGTGCTAACCTGTTTGGGATGATCTTCGTGCCGTGGGCGGGGAGGCTATCGGAAAATTTCAGCCATCTTCTGCATCTTTTTTATCTCTCGAGAGGTCGTGACAGTGAACGTGAACGCCAACGCCGCTACCCTTGACCTTGACCTGGAGAGTCTTTTTGATACGTATCCCCTGCCCTTCTCCACGCCTGGGCGCGCAATTCCGGCCGTGCTTTTCCTCAAGATTTTTTTCTCTTCTACCTTGTCGGGTTCGTTATCGTTGGTTGAAGAAGCGAGGGCTTCGGAGATGGCGTAACATGACCAACGTCTTCTTGATCTAGCTATCCCACGTGTTGATGCTTGTCAAGAAAAGCCAAGAGTTGCTGCGGAATTCGCAATTTGCAAATTTAGAATCCATCTCCGTCCTGGCAGAAGCTTGCGCCCCCCTAGATAATGTGATATTTAGTTACATACGTGTTTACCATCTGGAGTTGTTGTTGTCGTCAAGCCGCACGCTTGCATCACTACTCCAGCAAAAAACCTACCCTGGTCCACAAGCTGCATCGGGATCGCCGTTGCGCCGGCTAGGGCAGCGCACCCAGAAGCTTGCAGACTCAGCCTGACAGGGGTTTGCTGCTGTTGTAGACGCGCAAGACAAAAAAAAGAGTCCATCTCAGGCACGAAGACGAGAGAGAATTCAGCGGTTACGGATTGGATCTGCATGCTCGAAGGCTGCGACATACTGGGGGACAGGGATGGGGGAAGTTGACGTCTTACCCAGGTGAACAGGGGGGGCAAGCAGATGTCTGTCAACCGAGATGGCTTTTCCATGTTGTACTGCATCTTCATAGGTCGTCATGAGATGACGGTCATTTCCAGACCAGGTCCTTTCCCTTCGAGTTACCGGCGTACCGGGTGGGTGTGCGGGTCGGGAATGGGGGTGTAGGGCAATAGGACGGTGATGCAAATCTTCTTCCTGAAGCATCATGATACGAATGAGTGCCCCCGAGATCACGATGCAGCTCTATGGCAACTGCTGGCAGTGCCGTTCGGGTCTCCCGTTGCTGTAGATGAATTGGGGCATGTCATCCGCTTGCTGCTGGGATACCCTCTGTAACAATTCACAAGCAATTGAAGACAGGCAGCAGAATAAAAAATCTGCGAGTCGGTGAAAGATGGGGGTGTTGAGGTTCCAACGGGGAGGAACAAAGCCACCATGGAGGGGAAGCATTGTCACTCTGTCTCGTTGTCAAGAGACGGGATCAAGATTTCCCTCCCTAGCACGGTCTCGGCTCTGTGGAGTTTTGTAAACTTGGCGCTACCAAATGGCACGGAGGTTTGAGATGATGGCGAGACAACGGACGCGACACCGGCAATTGGGGTTTGATAAAAAGCAAAGCAAGAGCCGCAATCTCAACGGATGCTACGTTGGGGGGAAATCGAGCGTGTAAATGGCCTGAAATGGGCATCTCGTAGTTTTGTAGATCGGTAGAGCTGAGCCGAGCCCTGTCTATAACGGCAGCCAAATAAGGAACCATTCAGATTGAGACGAGATTTGACGGATGTGCCTGAATTTCTGACGTGCAAAAAAAGCAACAACAGGAAGAAGGACAGAACACGAGTGAATGCATGCGTGTGTCTGTGAGTGTACGAGTCTGCAAGAGACAATACGGATTGGATTACATGGGCCAAGAACTAGAATCACGTCACGCAACCGTCTCATCCGCGCTTGGCCGACGACAGCGAACAGACTCTGAACATCACGGCCGACGACGGGGTCCAGTCGGTCGGTTCGGATCAGAAAAGCAGCAGGTCTTGCGTCAACAAGACAGAACTCTTTAGATGGAGGCCTATCCCTGCACAGCCTGGAGACGAGCGCTGAACCGTAACGGAGACCGTTTAGGGCTGTGCCAGGTTTCCCAGATTAGATGGGGGATGGGTTGCTCGGGACGAGACGAGGGTTTATCGCCTAAGTTACGCTACGTTGCTTGCTGCTGTAGGTATTGTCCACCGCCACCGTCACCGTTCTTTTCGTTACTGCTGCTTGCTGCTGCTCCATCAGCTGGCGGGGAGGGGGGCGCTTCCCAGCGATGGGGATCCGGCCGTATTTCCCCTTTGGGTGTCGGCTGGCGCTTGAACTGTGCCTCCATTGCCAAGCTGTCAAACCCGGCGGCGGGCAGGGCAGGGAGAGAATGAGAGAGAGAGAGAGAATGAGTTGATGTGTTGTTTGATATGGAATATATTGGATCTAAAAAGGGCGTCGAGATCCTTCTCTTTTTTTTCTCTTCTCATTCTTCAGCAGCTCTCTCAGCTTTACTCTACAACAACAACAAGACTCGACGCACTGGTTGCAGGGTCTCTCCTCACATAATCAAAGCAATCGTCTCTGGTCATCATTACACACACACCCGAAAAAAAAAAAAGAGACAGAGTAAAAAACCCACCAGAAAGTTCCATCTTTCAGGATACGGGCATTTCTCAGCATCAAAGGACTTGACTCAACTGAACGTTGTCTCGTCTTGGTCTATCACTCAAGATCTGCTGCTGTCGGAATTGGATTACAGCATCCTTTACAAAACCGAGGCCAGCCTGAGAGAAACCTTACCTGCTTCTTAGACGCCCGTCAGACTTTGGCCGGATAATCAGGTTGACGACGACGCCCAATCTGCAACCACACCACACACACCCCCCCTTCCCCCGTCCGTCTCCCCTCATCACTCATCCACCTATCCTCATCCCCCTAACCCTGGCTTATTCACTTTTTTCTACTCTCTGTTTACTACAACTCACTTTCTTGGCTCGGGACGCTGCTTTCTGCTCTTAAACATTCTGGACCCTTCCTCGATCTCTTCTTCCTTCGTCCATTCTCACCCATTCATTCATCAACTCTGTCTTGTCCTCCTTCCCCCGCCTTTAGCTTCAAAGGACGGCCGTGCACACCGACCAAGCAGCCAGTGTCTCGATAGCTCCAGCTGCCTCAAGCAAAGTCTCCATACCTACCTCGAACCCTTGAAACCTTTTGGACCCTTTTTGACAACGACTCGGCTCTTCTCTCTCTCTGGCTGCAACTGCCCCGCAAGCATTAGCATCAGCAGCAGCGTCAGTCGCATCACGTACGCACGCACGCACCCGCTGCTCACGGGGTTCCACGCGCGTGCCCACACCCCCAAGCCAGGCCCAGCCCAGAACCAGCCAAGGGCACCAAGGGTACATCACCACCACGCCAAGATCCGGTCCCAGGCAAAGTACCACGCCTTTTGCCGTTTCCCGTCCTCTTGGCGCCTGTCCTGTCCTGTCTAGGTACAGCACGGTAGGCTGAGCTTGCCAGGACCCCGTCCTCCGCTCTCGACGGCACTCTTTTCTCAACCTCCACCAAACCCGAACCCGAGCCTGAACCTGACAATCGACCGATAAACCGCGCCCGCCGTGATAATCCGCCTTCGTCTCGACAGCTTCAATCCTCAATCGCATCTCTTCTCCAGCTTCAACACTCGACTCTACAGCCCTGACATGTCGGGATACCCGGGCTACAACTCTGGCCGCTACGGCCCGCCGCAGCCTCAATACCAGGGCAATTATTACCCGTGCGACTCTCCATTTCCCATCTCTGACGCTGCCCAAAAAATGCCCCCATCCCCCCGCATTCTCGCCTGCCGATCATGATGCCTCTTCCCGTGTCTATTGTGTTGCAAACATTGCCCGCTAACTAAGCTTCCTCGAATAGACAGCAACCCTCTTACGGCGGTTACCCGCAAGGCCAGCCCTCCCCTCAGCCGCCTTACGGCTATCACCAACAACCACCTCCCCAGCAACAATACTACCAGCAACCCGCTCCTCAGCAGCCTCAGTATGGCCAGTACCAGCAGCATCCCCCTCAGCCCAACTACCAAACACGACCTGGTACGTCTTTCATTCCCCCAACGCTCGGTTACGATTCGATTAGATTGTTAACATCTCTTTAGGCGGCGGCGGCGGCGGTCCTCCTCCTCCTCCCTCAGCACCTCAGCAGTTCGGCCACGGCGCCCCCAACAGCTATGCCTTCAGATACTCTAACTGCACCGGAAGGAGAAAAGCCTTGTTGATCGGCATCAACTACTTTGGCCAGCGCGGCCAACTGCGCGGCTGCATCAATGACGTCCGCAACATGACGGCTTACCTTTCCGAGCATTTTGGCTACAAGCGGGAGGATATGGTGATCCTTACAGATGATCAGCAGAATCCCATGAGCCAGCCAACCAAACAAAACATCTTGCGCGCCATGCACTGGCTAGTCAAGGACGCCCGACCTAACGATTCCTTGTTCTTCCACTACTCAGGTAAGACTCTCTGTGGCGGCTGAGCTCCTCCACCTTTACTGACAGTCAATCGCAGGTCATGGTGGTCAAACAAAGGATCTCGATGGCGACGAAGACGATGGTTACGATGAGGTCATTTACCCCGTTGACTTCCGACAGACGGGCCATATTACCGACGATGAGATGCACCGCATCATGGTTCGTCCCCTTCAGTCCGGTGTCCGTTTGACAGCCATCTTTGACTCGTGCCACTCCGGTACCGCTCTCGACCTTCCCTACATCTACTCGACACAAGGCATCCTCAAGGAGCCCAACCTGGCCAAGGAAGCCGGCCAGGGTCTGCTGGGCGTCATCTCCTCATACAGCCAAGGCGACTTGGGCGGCGTCGCCAGCAACATCTTTGGCTTCATCAAGAAGGCCGCCAACGGCGACGATGCCCGAGACCGCGCCCTCCGGACAAAGACGTCTCCGGCCGACGTTGTCATGTGGTCTGGCAGCAAGGACGATCAGACTTCGTGGGTGCTCCCTTTTCCTCAATCATACCCTACTTATCAGATGATCCCGGCTTGATCATCTGTCTTTCTGTTCATGGTTTTGTTTTCACTCTTGATGTTTCTGGGGCAGGTTTCCCGGTTATTCATGTCAGCGATGGCGCAAGGCGTTTTCAGACTGGACTATTTCATGTACTTAGCTTTTAATGATTTTCATATTCTCGGGCACGCCCCAGATGTCAAGCACAGCCTCCTAGCGAGTCTGTAATTTGGCATCTGGGGCGATGGGCTACGTTGGGTCGGCATGATTTTGGGCATTTCTTTTTACCTTTATTTCATGCCAGCAGCAACAAATTGCTAACCATACTCATAGTGCCGATGCTACTATCGCTTCTCAGGCCACTGGCGCCATGTCGTGGGCCTTTGTCACGGCGCTTAAGAAGAACCCTCAGCAGAGCTACGTCCAGCTTCTCAACAGCATCCGAGACGAGCTCTCAACACGCTACACTCAGAAGCCTCAGTTGTCCTGCAGTCATCCTCTCGGTATGTTTAACTTACGACTCTCCTCAGTATTCATGCGGCTAACTTGACCTAGACACGAACCTGCTGTTCGTCATGTAATGAGTAGGGCGTTTCCCTACCCAGTAGCATCCCAATGTATCACAGCCCTAAGCTAAGAGTAACAATGAGCCATAAGAAACCTATATACTCTTACCTGACTCTTTTTTCCTAATTCCGAGGGGCTAAAGAGCCCAAGGGTTCATCATCCTTATCAATGCATGGTGTTTTAACAAATGGAGTGGGATTGATTGACTGGTTGGACAAAGGCTGGCTGAGCGACGTCTTGGTATATGAGGCCAGGGGGTTTATAACGATGGGCGGCTGTTTGCAAAGCTTGGGTGTTTTTTGTTTTTCAGTTTGATGACTTGTTTGATGTTGTTTTCTCAAGATGACGAGAGTGCCTGGCGTCATTCTTGTGGGTTCTCTCGGTTGCATTCATGTTTATATGGTTTCGGTTCTCGTACAGCGATGGATGAAAGAAAAAAAAAGACTCCGACATGTTTTTTGAATGAATAAAAATTGATAATTCATTCATATTGTGTTAATGTGAGAACTCTTTATGCTTTCTTAAACTCGCTTTGTCTCCAAACCTCCCAGGTTGGTATCCATAACAACACCCGTACCCAAACCGCCCAAATATCCATTCCCTATCAAGGACTCGCTCGAAAGAAAACAAACAAACTGTTAAGACAGAATTCCTTCCCATTCCACCTTGAAACACCCTCAACCATGCAATGCAATACAGTTTCGCTTTTTTTTTTTTTCATCATCTCAACTTGACAGAATACATGCAGTCGTTGTCCTTACGCCTCGGCCCTGACAACCTTGAGCTGACGAGACCTCTTCACCTTGCGCTGCTCCTCCTTGGCGGCTACAAGCTTCTTTCGGACAGTCTCCTGCTTGGCCCAATCTCTCGCTGCTAACCGGGCGCGGGCGATGAAGCGTGCCATGACGAGGAATGTTTTGAGAGTGGGTTTGGTGGTTGGTGTAGAAGAAGAAGAAGTGGCGTGGCTCGGTAGGGAGAGAGCCTTCTTGTTGCCGAGGAGGTTGATCCGGATATCCTCGAGTTCTCGAAGTTGAGCTTTGTTGCTGGGAAAAAGTTAGCAAAATGAACACAAAGTGAAAAGGGGAGAGTAGGGGAAAAACGTACCAAGCGTTGGCAATGTCCAGCTGTAGTTGGAGGAACTTCTTCGCATACGCAGCATCAGCTCGCAGGGAAGCCTCTCGCTTGAACCGGGCCTGCATCCACTCCATCTGCATCACGACACCTCGCAACTCCTTCTTGTGACGCTCCTCAGCGCTCTCGGCTGCCCGGATCACCGTCTCTAGAGCATGGTCCGCCCCGTCGATGGTCTCCTGGGTCTTGAGGTCCGCCGAGCGTCGTCGCTCCGAAGCCTCTGCCTTGGCGGCGACGGCCGTGGCCTTGATGCGCTCGAGGTCCTTCTGCAGCTTCTCGGCGCTCATGCGGAAGGCGGCTCGTTCGCTGCGTGCTCGCTCAAGCTTGCGGCGGAGTGAGGCCTCGGAAGCGCTGAGGTTGTCGATGAGCTCTTGTTGTTGGAGGACGTCGTGCTCCAGGTTCTCCATTTCCGCCTTGATCTTCCGGACCTGTCGATCTTGCTTGTTCAACAAGGTATCTGTCTGTTGTACCGCCGCGGTATTGCGTTCTCGCTCTACCTTGCTGATCTGATGCTTCAGCTCAAGGAGGGCTCTCTCGTGTTGTGTTGCCACCTCTTGGGCTTGCTGCTCGGCATCTTCAAGGAACTCTTCAAGCACCATCTTTTGATCCTCAGCATCTGCAAGCTGAAGCTTCAGCTCCTCGAGATCTCGTTCGTGTTGCGTAACCGTATCGGAAAGCTGGCGTTTTAGTTGATTGAGAGCCCGCTCACGCTGCGTCGATATCTCTCGAGCCTGGTGACTGGCCTCCTCGAGATCTATTTCGTGCTGCGCCACTGTATCTGCAAGTTGGTGTTTTAGCTCATTGAGAGCTCGTCGGTGTTGTGTTGCTGCCTCTTGGGCCTGATGCTCGGCATCCTCGAGGAACTTCTCAAGCTCCGACTTCTGCTCCTCGCTGTCTGCAAGCTGGTGCTTTAGTTCAAGGAGAGCTCGCTTGTGCTGGGTCGCTATCTCCTGAGCCTGTTGTTGTCCGGCATCCTTAAGAAGCTTCTCAAGCTCCAACTTTTGCTCCTCGGCATCGCTCAGTTGACGTTTTAGTAGGTCGAGAGCCCGCTTGTGTTGGGTCGCCATTTCTTGGGCTTGTTGCTTACCAGCATCCTCAAGAAGCTTTTCGAGCTCTAACCTCTGGTCCTCGGTATCCATAAGCTGGCGCTTCAGTTCATCAAGGGTTCGGCGGTGCTGTGTCGCTATCTCCTGAGCTTGTTGCTGTCCGGCATCCTTGAGAAGCCTTTCGAGCTCCAGCTTCTGCTCCTCGCTATCTGCAAGCTGACGCCTCAAATCATCGAGAGCTCGTCTGTGTTGCGTTGTCGTCTCTTGAGCCTGTTGTTGCCCAGCGTCTTTGAGACGCCTCTCGAGTTCCGACTTCTGCTCTTCGGCATCGGCGAGCTGACGCTTGAGTTGGTCTAGAGCCCGCTTGTGCTGCGTTGACATCTCTTGAGTCTGCTGCTTCCCAGCATCCTTGAGAAGCCTTTCAAGCTCCATCTTCTCGTCTTCGAGATCTGCAAGCTGATGCTTCAGTTCAAGGAGGGCTCGCTTGTCTTGTGCCGCGGTGTCTCGAGCCTCTCGGGCCTGCTGTCTGGTATCCTCGAGGAACTTTTCCAGCATCGACTTCTGGTCCTCGGCGTCTGTGAGCTGATGTTTGAGCTTCTCGAGTTCCAGTTCGTGTCGTGCCAGCATTTCCTTGGTTTGCTTCCTTGAGTCCTTCATCGCCGCCTCGAGCATCTGGTCCTCGGTGCCCGCAAGCTGATGCTTCAGTTCTTCGAGATCCAGTTCGTGTTGCGTTATCAACTCATCGACCCGCTTCCTAGAATCCGACAACGCTGCTTCGAGCTCCAGCTTCTGGTCCTTGTATTCCGCAAGCTCATGTTCCAGTTCATCGAGATCCAGGTCGTGTTGTGCCGCCATCTCATTGACTTGCTTCCTTGATTCCTTCAGCGCTGCCTCAAGCTCCAACTTTTGATCCTCGGTATCTGCAAGCTGATGCCTGAGTTCATCGATCTCCAAGTCGCGCTGAGCTATGATATCCTTGGCTTGTTTCCTGGACTCCCGCAGCGTTGCTTCGAGTGTCGACTTTTGCTCTTGGAGATCCTCAAGCTGCCTCTGAAGACGTTGGGACTCTGGGCCGGTAGCATCTTCAAGGACCTTCTTGAGCATCGACTTTTGCTTCTCGGCATCTGTAAGCTGGTGTCTTAGTTCATCGAGATCCAGCTCGTGTTGTTCCACCATATCCTCGGCCTGCTTCCTGAAGTCCTTCAGCTTTGTTTCGAGTGTCTTCTTCTGTTCTTGGACATCTTCAAGTTGCCTTTGAAGTTGTTGGGACTCCCGATTCGACTGGTCCAGCTTTTCTTTCATGCTCTGCTTAAGACTCTGGATCGTGTCTTTGGCGTCCTTGAGCTCATCCTTGAGCTGATCGTTGTCATGAGCCTTGTCCTCCAGTGCCATCATTTTGCGCTGAGCGTCCTTCAGCTCATCACTAAGATCAGACTTGCTCTCCAACGCTAGAATCTTGCGCTGAGAATCCTTGACCTTCTTCTCTGCTTCGGTCACTTGATCCCTGAGCCCCTCCATCTTTTCCTTGAGATCCTCGACTTCATCCTCTCGTTCGGTGAGTAGTCGGTCCTTCTCCTGGATATCGGCTTCCAAGTCACCAATGTCGTCCTGTAGCTTTTCGACCTGGTCGCTATGCTGAGACTTTTCCTCTAGTGCCAGCATCTTGCGCTGAGCATCCTTGGCCTTTTGTTCCGCTTCATCCACCTGGTCCTTGAGGCTCTCCATCTTTTCCTTCAGGTCCTCGACCTCGTCCTCTCGTTCGGTGAGCAATCGGTCCTTCTCCTGGAGGTCGGCTTCCAGGTCTCCGATATCGTCCTGCAACTTCTCGACCTGGTCGTTGTTTCCTTGTTGTTGGTCAAGCTGACGCTGAAGATCCTCAATATCTGCCTCACGGTCGTCTATTAGCCGTCGTAGCTTGTCCATCTCTGCTTGCTGGCTCTGATCGCTGTATTTTCGTTTGGCCTTGTCCTGAAGCTCTAGCATCTGCTGGCGGTAACTCTCGAGGTCCTTCTCGGCAGTTGTCAAATGCTTCTTGTATTTGTGGAGCTCTCTCTGCATCGTGACCTTGTCGACCTTGAGTTCGGTGTTCTCCTTGAGGGCGGCTTCGCTAAAGCCAGGCCCTGCTTTTCGAAGCGCCTCCTCCAGGAAGTGAATCTTGAGCTTGAGACCAAAGTTCTCCTTCTCGATCCTGTCAATAACATTCTCTTGTTCCCGAAGCGACAGCTGGTTGCCGTCTTGGAGAGGGCCTTTATCGCCTCCCCTCCTCCGAGGAATCGCCAATGGGGTCGAGGCAGCGCTGGTGGTGTCGATCTCGGGAATTGTGTTTTCCATATATGACTGATTGCGCGATCCTGTGTACATGGACGTGTCCCCGCGCGGGACAGCAGTGAGGTCGCCCTCATCGATTCTGTCTAATGAAGGTGTGTTCGGTACGTTGTTGCCATTCTCTTTTCCGAATCGTCGCACACTGTTTCTCGTGGCCGACTTGAGCAAGGGTGTGAACTCGGCGCCTCCGACGCTGGGAGGAAGATTTCGACGGTCGGCCAAGGGTCCTCTCTGACGCGGGGTGCGAAGGTTGATGCCGTTGGAGCGGCCATTGCGAAGCTGTTGGAGGAGGTTACCCTCCTTGACTGGTGACTGGAAAGACGCCTCTTGTGAAATGTCGGCAAAGTCAGGCTGTCGACTGAGGTAGGTGGCATCCCCAATGTTTGTTCGCGGGGTGTCGAGCGCGCCGCCGCCAAAGTCGGGCATGATGGCGGTGGTGTGTGGGCTGCGGTTGAGCTCTAGAAATGCTGCGTAGGATCGAGGCAGATCATGCCAGAGATGATAAGCCGTTGCTCTTTATAGAGCGTAAAAGAGTGTCGCTTCGCCTCGTTTCACAGCTGGATTTATTGTTGGTGATAAGGAAGGATCAAGATACGCTCGCGGGCTGCGTTGGTGCAAGTAAATCAAAGAAGATGTGGAGAACGCGCTGGTTTCGAGCCGACCTCTTTAGACCAGGCGCGTTGTTGTTTACTTTGTATCCCTTTTCGGACTAGAGCCAAAACAAATCCGGAGTGGGGTTGGCGGAAAGGTTAATTTGTATCTGATTGGATAGGATTTCGGATGTGGGTCTTGTTTCTTCGTTCCAGGCTGAGGACAGCGCAAGTGGTAAAAGACTCGAGTTGCTAGGTCTTGACAATGTAATGAATGGGAGGAAAAGATCATCTTTTATCTCTTTTGAGAGGTGGTTGATTAAAAGAAATTTTACTGAGGCTGTTACGCGGGTGGTTTTCTGCGAGTGCAAACCTTATTGACATGGGTGCTATTGTATGTGTGTGATTGAAGCTTGAATATATTTTGGCTGACTTACTCCTCCGTTACCACTGCGTAAGGTCTGTTGATGTATTAAGCCTCTCCTAAGCCCTCAATAAGCCTTTTCGACGTTCGTTATCAAGGGAGCATAAGTTATAGACAAGAACGTCCTTCACTGAAGCTGTTTTGGCATGAAACAATACAGCGCGGTGGCAATTCAAGTTTGTTGATAGAATGCATTTATTTTCTACCACAAGGGTCTTGTAAGTGAGAGGCTGTTGGCATTGGCTGCAAATTGATACTACATAACCTTGCTTTCCATTTTCAGACCCGAAAGCAGTCATTGAGCCCACTACGAGGACCTCGACAGGACTGAAGCTTAAGTTGAACACTCTAAACATGTCGACGGTTCCTGAGACGTTTGATTGGCCTGAGTTTGTAAACAACCTACTCTTCTTTTGAGCCAATGACCATGTCTCATCGGCTCATTCAACCCCATTTTCGTCGTGCTGAATCTCAGATCCCCGCACAAAGTGAGCAAGCTCCGATATCGTCATACCCCCGGTAAACATATTGCTTCCGCCCCACCCGAGCCAACAAACAATGATAACATCGTGCAACCGGATGAGGTGAGAGAGGCGTTTTCGAGGGCCAGGGGAGGCGCAATGACATATTCGTGCTGTTGATCGACAGGCCAGCGCATTGTTTTCTTTGGACTCGATATCAGAAAGGTTCCCCCCCTTAAGCCAGCCACCCCCGAGATCTCCCTCGCACCTGCCCGCGTCTTCCCCTGCAAGGGTCTTGCTTTTTTTTCGTGTCCCATCGCACCACTTTCACCGCCTACCGCTCCATATATCCCTGGGGATTGCCTCATCGACAGCGTCGCCATGTCTTTTTCGGAAGTCCCAGATGAAATAATACAGCATCTGCTTTATTACGTTTCACCTGAAGATACCCTCACCAGTTTTCAGCTCATCTCGCATCGTCTGAGGCGGCTGGCCAATGAACCTCTTCTATGGAGATATCATTGCCAGAGTAGCTTCAAATTCTGGCACCCAGAGCATCGCTTCCATCAGCGGCTGAGGGATAGGGCACCCGAGACACCGTGGAAGAAGCTATTCATCATTCGCAAGTGTCGAAATGCTCAGATTAGCCGCCTCTTGGATGAAATCCTCGCCACTAAAGTTGGCCGGCTAAGGAGATTCGAGGAAGTCTGCAAACTTGGCTATGACGCCAAGGACTTTCTGCTGGAGCAGTGCAACGCGGATGATTCCATCGATGATCATCTAGCGCGACGGTGAGACGCTGACGCATCACAACTGAAGCTCCGCATGATGCTGACACGCGTATAACAGATACTATAGCGGAGCGCTCTTGGATAGTGTCCATAGAAGCCTCGCTGTTGAGGAATGGCACAAAATACAAGTGGCAAGTGTAGATCCTAATGCCCATCCTTCGGGCTTCGATCTCGAACGAGTACTAGGTGCCTTTGATTTATTTGTGCTGCATGACCAACCAGGGGATATTGACGATGTATGTGGTTGCACTTTCGTTTCTTCAATCTTCTGTATTAATGAGATTCATCAGATTGGTCGCATGCTTGATGAAAAGGCTGCCGAATTTCGCAATACTAGGCCAGATATCGATGTCTTGACAACGCGGCAAAAAGCGTTGGCGCTGAACCGCTGGCTTCATATCAACAACCTCACAGGTTTGCGGCGCCCGGAGCGTTACCGAAACCTGAGGAACTGTCTCATCGGCCAGGCACTACGCCATGAGGAACATGACTCCATACCAATCATATCCAGTGCCATCTTCTGCTGTATTGCACGGAGGCTGGGGCTGCATGCCGAATGCTGCGCGTTTCCAACTCACGTCCACGCTATAGTCTTTGCAGAGCAGGGCAAAACTTTGGAAGGCGCCCCTGCTTCTCAGCCCAATGCGCCTCTGGAAAGGATGTATCTTGACCCTTATGGTTCAAGCGAGGAGGTGCCAATGGCCGATCTGCAGGCCATGATCGCTCGGCTGGGATGGCAGTCAAGCACCGATGTCTTCCTGGCTCCTGTGAGTCCGATTGCTATCGCGACGAGGACGGCGCGAAACATCAGAGCTACGGCTGCTCGGGTGATGGAGGCCCGAGACGAGGCCGATATTGAGCTCACACAGCTCATCACGGGCAACGACAGTACCAATATCGACGCTGCTCTCTACTCGGCGTTGTGGGCGTCCCTACTCCTTACGCCGGCCGACGCCTTTGAGTGGGACGAAGCTCTAGAGCCCTTCCTGAACCGGTTCGCCAAGAGTTGGTGCGAAGACGCCTGGCTGGTTGAAAAGTACATCTTCCCTCGGTATGATCGCTTTGGCCCCTTCCGCGAAAGATTTATGAGGAACAATCCCCGCAGATGGGATAACCCGCGTGAGGTGCTTGGTCTCATCGACGAGCTGGACGAGCTCGCGCCCCCGGTCTGCGCAGGAATGGAGAGAGGAAGCAGCCGGTGCTCTACAAGATCGGGCAAGTCTTCAAACACCGGAGGTACGGCTGGATCGGTGCTGTCAACGGTTGGACCGACCAGGGTACGCGAAGACTGCCCACGCCACACACCGTGGCCATTGACGAGACGCTCGACGATAACAGCGATACAGAACTACCGAACCTGGTGCGTCCTCGTAACCGGACGTTTTACACGTGTGTGTGAGTCATGATCCCTAATACTCTCCTGCTGTGATGTGCTTGAACTGACTTGAACTCGACAATAGCCGTACATCAGGACCCGAGAGGCATGTTGTCGCTGAAGACAACATCGTCCTCATCCGAGACCCCAGCGAGGTCCCCAAGAGCCTCTTCCCGCAAGCTGGCAAGTTCTTCAAGAGATTTGACGCCGAGACGTGCAGCTTCGTGTCCAACATCACGGAGCAGTACCCCGACGACTGAGAAGACCAGGTTTCTCCCCCCCTTTCGCGTCCCCCGCTTGCTTGTCCCATTTCCTCATTTTCTTCTTCTTACGAATGTACGGTGTCTAGCGACAAGGGGGGTCTCATCTTAGACGCATGAAGGGAGCTTGGCTGGCGTTGGAAAAAGGGGATGATTTATGGCGTTTGATTCAACTCACAAAAGCGAGGCTGGGGTTTTATTTTATGGTATATAATGATTGAAATTGGCATGTTCTCTTTAAGTGTTGAGACGTGATTAAGTCGGTCGACATGCATCTATTCGTTACTGGAGAACCCCGTGTCCGTCGAAGCCATGGCCAAGACTAGTCCAATACAGTGAGTTCCAATATGTGATGCCCTACCATACTCATGATGCCTTGATGACATCCTCTAGCACGCCCTTCTCGGCAAGCTTGGTCATCCACTTGTGCAGGGCAGGGCCGAAATCCTTCTTGCGGCCCTTTACACGCTGCTCATCATCCGCTTTCGACATGAGCTCTGCGCGGTACTCGCCCATGGCGGCCTTGACTTCTATGACAAGTTCTTGATGCAGCTCATAAGCAGCACTGGTGTTGAAGTCTGGCTGTTTGATCTTTGCCCTTAAGCTTTCGGGAATGTCCAAGTTGGTTATATCCTTTGGCTTGAGATCGAACTCGGCGAGGCGGCTCTCATCTCTAATGTCGAGGGGGTTTGACTCGGCAGAGGTGAGTTCTGAAAAAGTAGAGTCCGATTGCATTTGAGTGTGAAGATGGTGAAGAGACGCGGCGGCGCGCGCGATTGTTTGTGTGTGGGCGGAAAGGGGACTTCGGCAAAGCGCGAGGAGGTTGAAGGAGAGTTGGTTCTCCTCGTACTGTAGCATCCGACCTTCGATTTGGGGCCTTGCGACAGTGGTCCAATCACCGTCTTCTGGCACAGGATCTATGCGAAGATGGTAAGCAAAGGGCTGCTGTAATGAACTGGTTTTACGAATACTTGCCCAGCCTGTTCGGTTTACTTTGAAGCCCGTCAAGTTCCCAGACGTATCCGCCTGCAGGAACGTAGGCGATGAAATGGAACCCATAGTCAGACTTGACCTTTTTCTTTCTGGCGGGCGCTCTCTTCCCTTTCCGAGGTGCTGCACGCTTCCTTGTCTTTGTGGTATTTGCCTCAGAAACCTCGTTTTCCAAGCACAGATCGGCGTTAAGGTGATCCATACGACGTGTAAAGGAGTTGTGGATGGTGCGGATGAAAGTGTTCTTGCTGAGTTGACGCCCACGGAGGGCCGTGTTCAGGTGTCTAGTTGATTCCTTGAAATCTTGTAGCTTGTCGCCGAGATCAAGGCCGTCGGCGTTCATGACGATGTTCAGCATGGCGACGGTCGCACACGCATTGTCGGTTGTCTGTCAAGTGTGAGACTACGGCTAAGGCAGGAGGTAGGTATCGACTTACTTGGTTTGCGAACCACACGTCACTTATATCTTCCTCGTCGTTTACCTGATCGTATCCGGGGACATATTGGAAGAGAAAGATTAAGCCGTATACTGGCTGCCTGCAGATGATGAGCGGGAGTTGGGAGGGGCAGTGATGACGGGGCAAACTTGCGGGAGAAGCGCCAGAGAATCTTGATCAATTGTGAAAATCTCCTGTGCCTTGACGTCCTTGACACCGAGATCTCGTAGAATAATGTTGAAAAAGGCCTACGAGGTTAGAGGTTCGAGCGCATCAAAGCACAGTAGACACTTACCGGTTCCGACTCCAGAGCTATCCACCCCTCCCACTCTTGAATATCCTCCTGAGATAGCGGCGCCAGCGCCTCGTTGAGGAGTAATTGCCCAGATTCCTTGCTGACGGCATGATTCGCCTCGTTGGCGGCCTCGCTAGCCTTGCGCTTTGGATTCCGCCTCGGCTCGCCCATCGTCCCTGGCGCGTCGGCAGTCTCGAGAGGCTTCGCGGCAAGACGCCGAGACCGACGCAGAGGAGGGGGACTTGACCGAGCGTCTTTGCACTGCGGCGGCTTGTCAGTTTGTGCGTCATGCTCCATGGTTATTCTGCGTAGTGGTTGTTCGCTGGGAGAGTGAGGCGATTATGTTGGAAGCGGAGTGGAAGCTGGCACCGTCTTGAAGTTGCACATGGGGGGTGCTTTTGTACTGAGCGCGGGCGGCTTCAGGCTCTTTGTTGAATGCTTGTACGTCATACTCCTTGGAATAATTCATATCGAGGCAGCTCCCGTTCGTTATCCATTCGTTTGCATGTCGGGGTGGTCAAGTCGCCGCCCGAAACCCCAGGCATTCATTCAATCAATCAACCGCAAGGCTCTCACAACAATATGGCAGGTGTCACACACGACACGAAATGATGTTCGCATCCATCTCGTGTCATCATGAAATGAGGAAGAAGAAAGTGCAACTTACAATTGTTATGTCTAGGACACTCTCAAGTTGGCTCCGTTTGACCTTGGTCTTATAATTCCAGCTTGTGTATAGCTCAGCTGAGCTTCAGCTCTTTTGCGTTGATAAGGATGTTTGGTCTGCATAGGGACTAGGCGGGAACAAGACTGAAACGATGTCGTGGCATGAAATATGATATCAACAGCGGCCTTGGTTAAGGGATATCATATACTGGAAGCTCTGCCGTGGCACGCGATCATGGCTAAAAGAATGAGTGAGACCCTCCTGGACGTTGAAGAGAGCTTGTCTGTTTGCTTGGTCTGAGGGTGGACGCCCCGTGGCTTGGTCCAATCAAATGATGATATTTGTTGTTTCGAGCGTGAGCTTGCAGGTGGCCGGCCAATCAATTGAAAGACAAGAGCTACAAGCAATCATGGCCGGTACCTGACTTGTCAATAGGAGACTCAATTTCTCGCCTGAAAGGGCTTCAATCTCATTATGAGTTCTTTATCTGGAAATTCAGGCTTGTCTTATCTCATGAGTAACTTGTGCCCGAAGAGCCAATTCGTTGATACATGAGATCACTAGCAAGTACCACTTTCACCGCATCCAGGTGCCCAAGGTGAGGAATACCTAGGTGCCTGGGGGTTTTACCATGAGCTTTGAAGGTTCTATAAAACTCCCAGAAAACAAAAGAGAAAGATTAAATCTAGATTCACTACTCTATACCATATTTTTCACCATTTTTACTTTGACATGGTGTTTCCTTGGCCGCCATATCATGGGTGCATGGCTTTGAAGCTCAGCCTGGGTAGGTACCCCTGCAAGGCACCAGCAAGAGGTACCTTAGGTAGCTAGGCGCGTCTCGACGTGACTGACGCATTAGCTGGAGGTCCCATCTCAAAGGAATTTCCATTGTCCGCCCGTGAAAACTACATTCAAAACATCGACCGCCAACAAACGCACCCGCGCTTCTTCAACCTCCACGACGCGCAAAAAAATCCGTCGTCCTCTTGCGCCTCGATCGCCTAGGCTGCGGCTCTGCTTGCCTTTCCATGCTTTTCTTTTAGTCGCTGTCTCTTCACTCCCCGGAATGCGAATGCCATGAGCGCATCGACTCCCCGCCTGCGGTCTGGGTTTCCAGCTACCCCAGCTACCACCGCTCGACGATACCACGATCAACAGCATACTCCTACCTCGACAGGCTCGACATCTTCTGCAAAGGCCCCGAGGTCTCCTGCTCTGCCTCTCGCCCCCGAAAATGTCCAAGCACAGGTCGCCGCGAGCCAGCCTGTCATCCCCTTGACCGTTCTCGATGCCCCCCAGCAACGACTCTACGCATTTGGTGTTTACGTCCTGTTGTGGGCGTGGAAGCTCTACGACTGGCTCCAGGTGCTCGAGGATGGCGACAGTTCTTGGTTCCTATTCCTAAAATGGATCTTTATCGACTTTGCATTTCTTTTCGGTGTTCCAGAGCTCAGGATACCATGGCTCGAGCTCTCGCAGCCCGTTGTCACCACCGTTTTCTCTATACACCTTGTACTTAACTATATGCTCATGTTTAATATTCCGGTAAGCTTTCCAGGTCTCGATCTGATATCCTAAAAGCTAATTCGTACATCTAGATCCCATGGCAATCGTGGCTCCTCGGCTTCGTCAAAGTCCTCTACGACCGTGAAATCTCCATCTCCGAGCGCGGTGTCAAGGTTTCGAGTATCCTCAACAACCACTCCCTCATCATGGGAAAGCAGATCATCAACATCTTGCCTGAGGGTTCCGCTGTCCTCAATCCCGAAGGAAAACCTTTCTGTTTGACCACCAAGCCTCGAAATATTGCGTCCTTGCCGATTTATTTCAACGCCACCATACCTGCTGAAATCGAGCTGATCCGAATCGACCTCGAGACAAACAAGGAAGAGACGATCAAGATCTCGCATCGTGAAGTCGGCAAGGTGGCCAAGCAAATCCGAGAACACACCGCCGACCAGACTACGTCTGGCTTCCAGTGGGACTACCCGGTTAAGAAGCCAGGTGTCTACCGACTTGGAAAGGTTTTGGATGAGTACAAACTTGAGGTTCAGCGGACCATCAAGGATACATACGTCGTGCCTTGCCCCCAGGCCAGAATTAGAGCTTCTGAGGATAGCGAGCGTTGTATCCAGGACCTTTCCAACCTCGCATTGGACGTATACGGCACGCCTCCTCTTAAGATTCTGTATAGCCGTACAATCAATGGCAAGGATCATAGCTTCCACTTTCAGCACCTCCAGCCTGATGGCTTCTCTTCGCCGCTTCTTGGCGCCTCAGGCCTTGTTCAGGAGGATCCAGACGACATCTCGTGGGTCAAACCACACAAAGTCACTGTCGGCCTCAATGAATCAATGACCTCCTCGGGCGATTGGGAATATTCAGTTGATGAGGTCCACGACGCCTTCAACAATGTGGTCAAATACGCCGAAACTAATGAACAGGGCGAGAAGTCAAAGCCTAAGGCGCTGACCCGCCAGTTCAGGGTCAAGGAGCGCCCTAAGGCCCGTCTGGATGGCTGTGACTTGCGTAACCCTGTCAAGGTTGCCAAAGGAAACACCGCCAGGCTTCCTGTTAGCTTCTCAATGGCCGGCCCCAACGATGACACTTCGTATGAGATCACTTGGGAGTTTTCACCCATTGATTCCCTCACTAACAGTGGAGAACATGGAGACCAGGTGTCGATTGGAAGCCACTCAGCTAGAGATGGCAGAGACAAGCCGTTGGTCTCGGAGCCTGGTCTGTACACTTTGAAGTCTGTGTCCAGCGGAGCTTGCAAGGGTGAGGTTCATGAGCCCTCTTCCTGCCTTCTTCTGAACCCCCTGGAGCCCTCTCTCTCTATCCGCTCAGAGGACATTCCCGACAAATGTGCCGGCAACTCTATCGGACTCCGAGTGGACCTGGACCTCGTTGGTACTCCTCCTTTTGTTGTCCGGTACGACGTCGTCACCGATGGACACGTTGACAGACAGGTTCATCGTGTCTCAGGTCTTCGATCTCAACTAGAGCTGGTACCCAAGATGGCGGGCCGCCATAAGTATATCTTTAGGTCTATCGACGATGCTATCTATCACAACCTGCCTCTCAGTGGCGATGACAAAGTCTTGGAGCAGGTTGTCAAGCCTGCAGCCTCAGCCATGATTGCCAGCTCCAGCAAGACCATTAGCGCCTGCTTAGACTCTGAGGTTGAGCTTGATGTGGTCCTCTACGGCGACGCCCCCCTTCAACCTGGAATGGGAGATTGTCCATGATGGTAAGCGAAAATCGGAACGAGTTACGGGTATTGAGGAGAACACGTTCAAGATCAAGACGGCGACACTGAGCAAGGGAGGAGAGTACATCCTTGCCTTGAGCAGCGTCCAAGACACACGTGGCTGCCGAACCTTCCTTCAGGACCAGGTCAAGATCGCTGTCCGACGACAACAGCCCAGGGCTGCCTTTGGCTTTGTTGAGCACAAGCAAAAGATCATGGCCGTCGAAGATACACCCCTGCGTCTGCCCCTGCGTCTTCAGGGAGAGCCCCCCTTCAACCTCCGGTACAGGAACCTCGACGGCTCAGGCGAGGTGGTCACCAAGCAGGCAAAGAGTGCCAACGACTTCCTGCTTGTCAGGTCTCGAGGCACCTACGAGCTCATTGAGGTTCGCGATAACCAGTGTCCTGGATTTGTCGAGCCGTCTGCATCCAAGTTTGAGGTGGATTGGTTCCCACGACCCGAGATTTCCCTCGTCGAGTCGGCGAGCATCAGCCCCAGCAATGGTCTATTTGTCAAGCAGGACGTCTGTGAAGGAGATATCGACGGTTTCGAGGTCAACCTCAAAGGTAAGCCGAACCTGCTAATGTTATGGCTCAGTCTTCTAACATATTACAGGATCACCTCCCTATCATGTGCAGTACGAGGTCAGGCACAAGTCATTCCAAGGCTCCAGCGCCATCAGCAGGAAGGAATTCGATGCTGCCCTCTCAAAGGCAGCCATCTCAATGGACACTGTCAAGGCTGGCGATTACACGTACAAGTTCTCGGCTCTTGCGGATAATCTCTACAACAGCGACAAGAACTTTAGCCCTCTCATCATCCAGCAGCGGGTCAATGCCAAGCCCTCGGCCGTCTTCACGAAGCCCGGGCAGTCGTTCAAGTACTGCATGGAGGAGCAGGAGCAGGAAGACAGGATTCCCCTTACCCTCACCGGTGTTGCTCCCTTCTATGTCGAAGTTGAGATCAAGCACCAGGCCGGTTCTCCTCCCGAGACCTACCGCATCCCCTCTATCGACTCAAACTCGTATGGCATGAGAATTCCCCGTCAACACCTCCGCCTCGGTACACAGCAGGTCCGTGTTCGCACCGTCCGCGACGCCCGTGGCTGCCAACGCAAGTACGAGATTGGTGGGCCTTCGGTGCAAATTCAGCTCTTTGAGGCGCCATCAATCTATCCTCTCGAGTCCCGACGCGACTACTGTGTCGGTGAGCGTATCGCCTACACACTCTCTGGCACTCCTCCTTTCGACATCACCTACGACTTCAACGGTAGATGGAACGCCAAGTCCCAGACAACCAACTTCCGCCGTATTGCTGAGAAGCCCGGCGAGTTTACCATCACCAGTATCTCAGACAAGGCCAGCGAATGCCGTGCCGCCGTCAACATCCCCAAGACGATTCACCCAATGCCCAGCGTCCAGATCAGCCGCGGCAAGCAGTCCCGCGTGGACATCCACGAGGGCAATGAGGTGGACATCCTGTTCGAGTTCTGGGGTACACCTCCTTTCGAATTCACATACACACGTAGCACCAACGCCAAGAAGGGCCAGCGCAGCTCTGTCCTCGAAACAAGACACGATGTTTCGTACGAGCACAGCAAGGTGGTCAAGGCGAGCCAGGAGGGTACGTACGAGGTTGTGGCCATCAAGGACAAGTACTGCTCGTTCTCGACGCTGCAGGTAGAGAAGAGCGAGAAGAGGTAAACAAACGAACGAAGTAATGGAATGGAATGGATTTGTATGGGCCAGAAATAGTTTGAAAATTGATGGGTTGGTTGCTCGACTGTAACTTGCGCTGCCAGGGAAGGGATAGGTAACGACGAGGAGGGGATAATGAGTTGTATATATGCATCTATACCATGGCACGGCGTTTGATTAGGGACAGATTATGTTGAATAGTACAATTTCTTCACATTAGTGCTCCTGAGGCCATTGTTGAATCTAATGATCAGTTGACGGGAGGTGTTCTCCTCAAGTGTGTATCTTGTTGATATCACATAATACTAGGTATCTATGCGATAAGCATGACTAAGTCGACCTCCATGTATTTAAAGCCATAGAGATTCCTGAGGTAGGCAAGGTAGGTAGGTAGGTACCTAGGAGGATTAGATGCAAGT
Source organism: Fusarium ambrosium (assembly GCA_003947045.1). Classification (NCBI taxonomy): domain Eukaryota; kingdom Fungi; phylum Ascomycota; class Sordariomycetes; order Hypocreales; family Nectriaceae; genus Fusarium; species Fusarium ambrosium. The sequence continues at coordinate 38,681 of NIZV01000093.1, forward strand.
CTATACCGTCCATTTCATATCATAACGAACAAAGAAGGAGCAAGCCCAAGAGGCGCAGCACTGCCTCCATAGGTACCTACTCCATGCCTTCCCTCTTACATAATCCCTAGAGATAACCTCAAGTTTGTTTCAATTTTTCTCCTCCATCATTAATTCATGTTCACTCATAATTGCGTTTCCGATTTTTCCGGCACTGATTACTCCCTTGCTTTCTCACATTGCCCTTTCTCAGCCTTGATCTTGCGCCGCGACTAGAGCACTCCAGGATACCCTTACTTGAAGCTAAAGACGTGCTTCGTCGTTGTAGAAACTTTCGAATAAGCGGCTTCCTCTACTGACTCTCGAAGAACAAGAAGCTCATATGTCACGATGATGCGACACACGATGGCGCTGGCCATCAGACGTGCTACAATCAACAAGCTGTCATTGATTGACACAAACAGGATACTGGAGAAGACTGAAGTACCAAAGATGATGTGGCAGGCAGTGGATATGGTGGTGATGAGGGACATGGCGAAGAAGCTCAGTGACTCGGGATGAACGGTGAAGATGATCTTGGAACGTCGAGCCATGAGGCCGATCTGACCCTGGGCTACACTCACTGGCCATGAGCCCTGTGTCATATCCTCATCGACCCGCTTGACCTTAGAAGACACTCGCATTCGAAACGCCATGCCAGCCATGAAGTGGATGAAGACGCCGAGAAAGGCCCAGAGAAGAGCCAGGTATGGAGAATTGGGTAGTATTGTGAAGATGGTTTTGGCTCCAAGTTGATAAGTCAGTTCTCCGATGTTTGCGATGGAAGCCGCAGCGAGGGAGTAGGATATGGCCGTGATGAACGGGTCGAGTCGGCGGATGGCATCTGGCCGCTGGCGCGATGCCTCCCTCAGGGTGTCGATGATGGAATTATACTCGGACGATCGATATGCGTTGAGGGCTGGTGAACCGACGGCGAGGGCGAAGGCAAGTAGATGGCGACGACCAACAACCGACAGCGCGGCAGTCTCCTGCGGCCTGACGCCGAGAGTCGCGACGATTGTCGGTGCAAGACCGAGGACGATGGCAGCGGCAGCCATCTTGGACTTGATGAACTCGGGGGTGTGGTCGAGAATGCACTCAACCATCTCGCTGGACATGGCCAAGCCGTTGATGCTAAACATGCTGAGGCTCGGACTGACATTGGACTCATCGCGACGGTCCCGGAGATATAGGGCGTACGTCTCGGAACAGTTGTTTTTGATGATTTCTTGCAGGCCACGGTTGTAGTTGGAGTAGAAGTGTTCCATTGGGTTTGCCCACGAGGCAGAGACTGGGGTGACGTGCATCGAAAGGCCCAGGACCAGGAGGCCCATCGCCTTGACGAGATTTCTGTGGGCAGCCATGGAGACGATGACCGGTCAAGTTGGTGGCTTGCTTCAACGGCGGGTTGAAAATGACTGACTGACTTGCAGGAAGCACACAAACGGACGCCAAAGTTCTTTAAAGAATCACCACCAGGGCATCAGCTCACAACCAGCCCTACGATACGCATATCTAAAAATATCGTGCAGCTCAGCGCAGCTTGCAACCTAATCTGGACAGATGTCTCCGCGCAGATCCTGGATATTCCCTGCACAGAGTAAGCAGCTGAAGCAACTACAACGGAGCGTATCCCAAAGAGGGATTGTGCTGCGACAAGACGCGTCTATGGCGAGGGGGCTTATCCAAGAGCTAATGAGTTTGTTGGCGAGTGCAACAGCTCATCTCTTGATGGAAACTCGAGCGTTTCATGCCCTTGTCTGGTCAGGTTGAGCACATCCACTGACAACTGGGGGCATTCAGCCCTACGACAGCATTGACACATTGAGGCGGTCGGCAGTTTTCCTATCGTCTGTGTGTTCTTGCAGAGAGGGAGGGAGGATTTGGCTGTGCAAAAAGCCAGGATAAGGCGATTCATGCTTGTCAACTCCTCAGCCGCACGATGCATCTCCACTTGAACTGGACATCAAGCAACGAAGGAAGAGCAAAAGCTTGTCGAGCTTGCTTCCGTCGCAAGGCCTGGGTCGACGAGGGATGTATGGACAGAAGATTATCTCGGCACTTGTTCGAAGCCAGGCTGGACTGTTTGAAATGATGGAGCCGAGATTCAACAACGCCCCATACTGTCGATACGGCCGGGCTGGACCCCCGATCCGCGGATCGAAATGTCTCTGATTTTGGACGTCGATGACGTGTGGGCAACGGTCAAGTCTTCTAGAATCCCGAGGGGAAGGACCAGACCGTTTTGCCCAGGGCCATGACCTCCGCCCCCTTACATATGTGGAGAGGCCAGTTCACGGGCATCAGGTCCAGAGCTAGGAACCAGGTGAGGTTATACGGAGCCTGAGGAGAATGGAATTGGCTCACCCCTGCAACACTTACGGCGCATACTGACCTGTCGTTCTAGGCCATGCCACCAAGCTGTCGCGGTCAAATCCTCGGTTCGTGGTGACATATCACCCTCCCTGGGGATACACTTGCGTTACCCTCAGGTCCAGGGTCTCGACTACCTAGCTTTAGCCAAAACGCCATGTTGGACTTTTGCGTGTGTGTGTGTTGCACCAAAACAAAAGCACCCGACCCTTTCCGCCTGACTACGACCGACTTAACGCCAGAGTTGTACGAGGTGGGAAAAAAGACCCCAGCCTGGAACAGAAAGGAACAACCCCTTGAGATGCAGGAGGAGCATCTAGAGCCCTTGCTAAAAGGTCCTCGGTCGATTATGATGACGCAGTCGACGTCATTTCCCCATTTCCGCACGTCCTGGCCTCTCGGTAGTGTTGTGTCTAGAACTTCTAGCCCGGAGCCAAGGAGTGTCGACGACACCCAAACCCCCAAAAGGGATCCAGGGGGATCGACATGATGGGGGTTGATTTGTTTGCACTGCCACCACCCGAATTGATAACGTTTTTCCTATTTGGTTTTGTTCTGGTTGTGTTGACTTGGAGGGTGGTTCTGGGGTGATACAAAAAAGCCACTTTGGGATGGATGGATGTGTCAACAGCCTGGAGGTCACTCTGGGGTTCAGCAACAAGACACGGATTTTACGGAACAAGAGATGAATCAAAAAGACAGGGTTCATCCATACAATTGTCAGCATGGTTAATGTCAACAACCGAGAACCGGGGCTCGGACGGAAAAAAAAGATTACACTTCACGACCAGCATACAACGGTCCAGCCAAGCGAGTAAAACCGTTGATACCACCCAACGCAACGGCTGGGACTACAAAACTACCGCTTACAAACAAACTACCGGTGAAGAAGAGAGCAAAACTAGCCGAATAGCAACTGCCTACCGTACGCAATCAGCTTTAATTCCCTCTTTCTTGGCGGCGACCAGCGAAAGCGGGTGCCACGGAAAATCCGCATTGTCGAAACATCCCATCGCCAAACCCCACCCGTCGCGACGGTCCAGAACTCGATGGACCTGCACCTCCCTGTGCCACACCTGGACAATCCTGGGAAAAAAGCAGAGCAAAGGGACCGTTGCTAAACTGCTACGTACTGCACTGCGACGAGTGGCAGGTATATATCAGTTGCGACCGTCCGTCCTTCCGTTCCTTGCAACCCTCCTGTTCTGTCAACTCTTGGGTATATCCGTCGATCTACACCAAACAACCAAGGTATGGGCCTATCCGACCATTCAAAGCATTCGGCTTTCAAGACATCATAACAACATTGCTTCACCTTTAACAACTCATATTTTACTCATCTCAATGTCAATCCATCTTTGAATCCATCGGGGCTGGCCTACACTGCAGCCCCTCCAATGGTAATATAATGATATTATACGCAGGCATCAAACAAGTGTCATCAGGCATATCATATACCCCGAAAATCGATCCATATACGCGCCGTCTGTCACTTGCTCGCAGGCGGGCAACTCGCCGACCCATCGCTGACAGTCAAATAATCCCAAATTCATATCCTCCTCTTTGCTAAATGTCATCGTCATGACACGAACGAATCGAGAGACTCTCCACTGAGTCACATCAACTACGACAAACTCTTTCTCCCTAGAGATCAGACCCAACCCGGCTCGACCAGACACATCGGCCCACGACGGTCATGGTTCATGCCATTCGCGCCTCAAACGCCATACTCCTCATCATGTAGTCAAGTGTTCTTGCTATACATACCACTTTGACAAAGATCAAACGACGCAACCCATCTGAAACAAACGCTTACACGTAGGTGCGCTGTCGCTTTTCTGGTGGACTTTGGCCATCCATGCGCCCTTGGCTCGGCGTGCCTTGAGAGATACCTCCGGGAAAGTTGGCTCGGGTTGCGCTGGCGGGCGTCAGGCCGTAGTTGGCACCGTTCACCATGCCATATCCCTGATCCATTCCCGTCGTCATAGGCGAGGCCTGGGGCATTTGTCCCGGCGACCACGTTGAGCCAGTCGCAGGGGGTGTGGGAGTTGTCTCGAACTTGAACGTTGTTCCGCCTGGTGTCGCCAGGTTGTTGGGAGGGTTCATGTATCCTGCACCGCCCACCACGTATCCCGAGCCGGACTCCTGTTGGGTTGAAGGGTCGTAATTCTTGAGGAGATAGCTCAAGTGATTCTCGACAATCTTCTGCATCCCACTCTTGGTGAATGGCTTGGCCAAAACTCCGTTCATGCCTGTTTGCAACCTTCGTTAGCCCACGTCTACCGAAAACCTCGTTCCGGCCGATGCTTACCGTGCTCGAAATAGCAGTGGACTTCGTCCGATCGAATGTTGGAAGTCATAGCCACGATGGGAATCGCTGGGCAGTCCTGTCGAATGTACATGGTTGTTGAGACACCGTCCAGTCTGGGCATGATGATATCCATAAAGATCATGTCGAAATGGTCGCGGCCAACACTCGTAACCCTGCTATACGCCTCGGCACCGTTTTGCTAATTCAAGAGTCAGTGAGGTTCAACAACGAAAGAACAATATCGAGAACCAAGGTCACATACAGCATGCTCGACTTCACATCCCATCGACTTGAGGAACTTGATACCAATCTTGGCGCAGGTCGGGTCGTCCTCGACGAGGAGAATCCGTGGCTTCCTCGATGCCCACATCAAGGCAGAGTTGCTAGAAGAGTTGGAGCTAGTTTGGGACTGGGCGCTGATGGGTTGAGGAGCGGGCACTTCCTGCATGGCATTGCCGCTGGAATCATTGGGGATCGCATAGGGAATCTTGTGGATGTGGTCCGAGTGGAAGGGATCAATGCCGACCGTCTGGCCGACAGGGTACACGGGATATCGGTTGATGTCGTTCATGGGATCGTGCATCATGGGCATCGACGCCTGCGGAATCACAACCGCCGAGTCAGCCGGAGATCCATACACGCCCTGGAGACGCTCAAGCTCTCGGTCAGCAATCTGGTCAGGCGTGACGCTGGACAGAAGCTCGCGGGCACGTCGCAGCTCAGGCGCCGACTCATCTGAACCATCCAAAGGTGAGGTGCCGACGTTAAGGTGCATCGACTGCTGCTGGTGGCGATTGCCAGAGGTGGAGAGGAAATTGAGCATCTCGTACTGAGACTGCTTCTGCGCGTTCAGCATCTTTTGCAGCGTCAAGACCTCATTTACAAGCAGTCGGTTGGTCTGGGAAACCTCGGTGAAGAGTTCCTGGAGCTGCTGCACTTGTTGCTGTGTGGCCGTGAGTTGCTCATTCATAACACTGATGTGGTGGCTAGTAGTGAAGTCCTCCGTCGCCTGAGTCCTCCGAGGAGCTGGCGCTTTTCGGCGGATGTTATCCAAATCATCTTTGCTGCCGACTCTAAAGTTTGGATGCTTAAACTCGAGGGTCTAGGCGCAGGATTAGCGCAAGGAATGAATCTGCAATGAAAAGCCAGCACTCACGTTGGCACCATTAGAGGCGGATCCGCTGTCATTCGTCTGCCGGACTTTGTGAAAATCGTACTTGTTCAGCTGGCGGACAAAGCTCGCCATGTTGCTGTGCTTGAAATGCTTGGGAAGAATGGAACGAGTAAATTTTTCATTCTGAGTCTGTTAGTATGTCGTCACCAAGAATAGGAGAGGAGCATATATATGAATAACTTACCTCGACAACCACAAATGTATCGCCGTCCTTGCCCCATCGAGCAACATCTTGGTGCGCTGGATCCTCAAGCATTCTTTCTTTGGTCAGTATTATTCATAGCAGGATGCTGTGATAGTAGCCATACCGATACAGCTTGCGAACCTAGAAAAGGAGTATTAGTTGCCGTCTAGTAGACAGACCGATCGCCGTCCCGGTCACTCACAAATTCGCTGGCATTGCTGCCACCAACCCCAGGGGTTGGGGTTACATCTCCGCCGGACATGGTTTCGATGCGATGGGGTTGTTGATGATCGTGCGCGATGTGGTGCTCTCAATATAGAGGATGGTTGTTGACCAGATCCTTCGGTTAAGAGTCGCCAGTCGAGGTACCCGTTGACAGAAAGCCGTTGATCCGAGCCGAATCGCCGTTCGTCGTTATCCAATCGAGAGCAGAAAAGAGATCGAGAAAAGTCGATGTTTGTCTGTTGGCAAAGGCGATAAATGGGAACACGCTAGAGGGCGAGCGGTGATGACCGCAGCAAGGACCGGTGACGAGGATCGAGGGGGTTCAAGATCGACAGTCTCGACGCGCTGGCTGCGAAGGCGAAAGGACGGGGGGCAGGGCAGTGCAGTTCAGAGAAGCTGTGGCAAAGCGCTGCAAAGGTGAGGCGCCTGCTGGGGTTCTCGTCGCCGAGAGGTTGAGGCTGCGATGCAGGAAAGCCGTCGCAATGGCAAGAACAAGCAAGGACGGGAAACGGAGGACGGAGATGGAGATGGAGAATGGGGAACGGGGACAGGGCCTGAGTTGTATCTCAGCAGCATCAAAGTTGGGCGTGCGTGTGGGCACAGGCGTGAGTGGAACAGAACAGCCTGAGCTTGCTTGGCTGGCCGTCCTAGGATGGGATGGGATGGGATGCGCCGGGCTGGGCAGCTGGGGGGGTTATTGTGACCTATCTCATCGCCCTGTCGAGTGGGCATGGGCATGGCATGGCACAGTGCTTCGTACAGCCCCCCCTCTCTTCCAAGTGGACGGCGACTCTCGTGGACACTCAGCAGCCCCAGCCAGCCCAAGCCCAAGCCCAGGCAAGACCTCTATCCGTACTCTAAGAGCAGATTTGGCACTTCCCATTCCCACTTCGGCTTGACCAGGGGTCGCTGGGGGGGCCCCTGGGGCCTGTGCTGTGAGCAAGGCGAGGCGCATAGGACGCCCAGCGGAGCGGCAGCAAAGGAGGGAAAAGCTTGAGTCGGAGGGGGCCCTTCCGAGGACGGCTAGCGTCGAGCAAGCATCTCTGTGGGAATGGAGCCTTATTGCGCGAACAAGTTTGGCGGCCGTCGCTGGGGTGTCGCCTTGACGGGGCCAAAATCCATAGTTTTGGTCCATCGCGCGCTGACCATTGTCTCTGGTTGGCCGGTTGCACTGAAGATCGCCCCGGACTCAACTGGGTGGCGTCCACCATTGCCCACCGTAGCTGCTTAGACATTATTAGTTTGTGAAGACTTTCAGTTGTTGAGATGGGAGGATATCCATCCGCTACCGTCCTGGCCTCGGCGCCACGCTGATCGTTATTGCGCAAAAAGAACAGCGAGGCCGCCATTTCCATCGTCTCGTCTTCAGCTCAAAGCCCCGGATCCCACGGCGTGCCCGGTTACGATCGCGTCCGTCGAATTGCCTGTTCATTCTGTCCCTCGGCTTGACTTGAACCCCGATTGTTTCCGGCATCACATTTGTCCCGAGAGCAGACAGACAATTTTGTCTGCCTGGTTTCACCCACTCCAGTGTCGCTCATCCAACCGCCGCACCCTCACAAGGACGGACGCGCAGTGACACATGATGCAGACCGACCCTCTTTGGCTCTCTCTCAAATCGAGTCTGTCTCCCGTGTCCAAAGCGGGCGGAGAGCAGATACCATGCCATGCTGCGCTATGCAGGGAGACAGGTGTGGGTTGTCGCGGACCCTTCAACGCTTGCCTTGCTGCTCAAAACCTGGAAAACGCCCACCCAAGCCGGGGTGATGGTTGATACGAAGGCTGTCGAGCCGTGCCCTTAGACCGCCCAGCCCAGCTCGTGGAGCCACGTTCCTGGCTATGATTCCTTTCATCCCGAGGAATGCTAGCCAATTTCCCTCTTCGATCGATGCGGGATGCATGTCGCAACCCACGATTGAGTTCCAGACCCGGTTGTTTGGGTCATTGGTCCGCCGCTATGGACGTTAACTCGAGTCACTAGAGTCAAGAAGCCAGCATGATGTTGCATCAGTCTTGACTCTTGCTCATCTCTCACTCCAAGATCCGTCGCGTGCTGTTCCTCGAAACCAACAAAGGAGATATCCTCTTGCTTTTTATCGAGCCATGGCTTCGGTCTGAGTTTGAGGGAGCTAGTGTGGTCGTGAGACTCCCAGATATCAGGGTCAAGTCAAGGGTCCGTTTCGAGAATGCGGCTTGTTGATTTGACCTGGAGTCGATAGTGCATCCACTCAAACATCCCAAGGTGAGAAAAGGCGGAAAAGATTGGAGGGATCCAAGTACCGAGAGAGAGCCCCATAATGCAGGAAAGGGGACCATATCAGACTTACCACAAGGGGCCGAGTCCCTTTGACGACAATGGACCTTCCATTGGCTCGGCGCTAGAAGAAAATACGAAGACAACGGCCGTCTGGACTAGGAGCTGGTTGAGAAAACGGGGCGGCTGTCAGTAATTGACTACGCTGGCAGTAGTCAATGTTGAAGCAGGAGTCATGATGGTCGAGAACAACCAAATCCATCAGTCAGGTGTCCATCAACCCAGGTTGGTTCCATGGTAGCATCCGCCGTAGGCTCCGTTCGCCTGGAATGGACGCTGTGACTGGGAGAGTAGGCGAGGGAGCAGGCTCTCAGATCTCATTCAGCGGATCTAACCGGGAGGAGTGATCGACCAAGACCAAAGGTGAGAGAGAACATCCTTGGAGGGCAATTTGGTGCGCGGGAGCGGGCTAAGCAAGGGGTGTGGCTTTGTGGTTTGCTAGCCCAGGTCTTCGGGCAAGATCTTCTCCTCACATGCCGCCTGACGGCAGGGGCATAACTCGCTTAGCTGGGTACTCTGAGTGGTTGCTAGGACGGATGGCGTGTCGTAGTACCTCGCATAGAGGATTTTTGGAACATGTTTAGAAGCCTTGTCGTTGTGAAGAGATAAGCGGATGTTGAGGATGAAGAGACAAGCGAGCTGGATGGAGCCTTGCTAGACCCTGGACCATGGTCGTTGGTCAGGTGCAGATTTGGAAGGAAGGACGGAAATACAGTGCAGATCATATGGGGCAGTCGTGGCGCGAACTGTATTTGCGCACTGTACCGAGGCACGTCTTCTACGGCCACCAGAGAAACAGGCAAGACTTGGAGCAGCAAATTATGGCAATGAGTCCAATCCCGGCATCGGGACAACACATTCAATCATTCTAAAGGACATTCTAACCTGGACCCTTCAAGATTGCGGGGTCAATGGGCTGCTGTCCCTCCTCCAAAGTGCCCTGGAACTCCAGCTTGAACTTTAGCTGCCAGTCAGAGCGCAAGGATCGCCAGGGAGACAAAAATCTACGAGTGAGACATGTGATAGGGAAAAACAAAGGAAACAAAGAAACAACAGAGGGCGGATTTTGACGCCGGACCACGCAATCATGACTTGACCTGAGACCATCAGCCGTTGCTCTGTCGGCACGCTCGGCCTCGTACAGTAGGTACGGTAGCCGGAGCGGGAACTACCTGTCTGGTATTCGAAGGTTTCATCACAATTCGGAACATTTTTGTCTCGGAAACATCCTCGTTCGGGGAAACGGCCTCTTCAAGGAGGTTAAAGGTCAGACAATTCCAGCTCCAAGACTTGTCAATGCTGACAGAAGTGCTGTGCGTTCTCCAGCTCAGGCATGTCTCCGTCTCCCCCAAACCACACCAAAAAAAAAGCAAGCATCCGAAACTTGTCGGACTGGTCGGCGAGCCCAGCAATAATGATTAGTAGTCCCCCCAACCGGGCTCGGCCGCCTCCCGGAACCGAGACGACACCCATCTCTGCTAGTTCGAGAAGGCCCTGTCGTGCCTGGCGAGGCGCCTGTCCATGCGTCCGTCTAAGGTTGTCGATTGTTGTTTAGCTGCCACGAGGCTCAGGTGAAAAAAGGTTGGCTTCACGACAGCGTGCCGTCAACTGTCAGCTGGTTACACCAACTGTCAACCCTTTTTTCCTCCCCTCCCGGGGGGCCAATGAAATGTTGATCGGCACAAGTCAGAGCTTAATTGGGAGGCATGTCCCGAACCGGCAGGTAGCACGGCAGCAAAGGCCAATGGGTCGGGTATTTGACAGAATCAATCACGATTACAGAGCCGCAAAAGAGGAGAGTTTGCCGCATACTGTAGAAATGATGAGTCGGTTGTGCCTGATAACAAGGAAGTTCACGAGAGCTGGAATGCTCACCAAAGTCTATCGAAGCTCATCGTTCGAGGGAGAGTTCCGCCACGGGCCGTGCGGGGCCAACGGCTGCACGCACTGTTGCACTGTAGAATCCCTGTAAGCTTATGTCAGCATATCACCCCGCACACACCGAGGGCTCTCGATCGGTGAGCTCACCTCGGTGAAGAAATTCCCGTGCGCTGCAGGAGGCTCAGGGCCATTGAGTCACAGCCCCACGTCGAGCTTTCTTCATCGTCTTCACAACTCACGCCCACATCACGTCAAGCAGCGTTCCTGGCATCGCATCGACAACATGTCGCACAAGGGCAAGGGCAAGAAGTCCGCCAAGTCTGGCGGCGCCGAGAGCAAGAGCGAGGATGTTCTCCAAGCGGTTGTATGTGACATCGCGGGGTATCGGTTTGGCGCATCGCGAGCTCACAATGTGCTTCCTAGGTTCTCGCCGACTCGTTCCAGGATAGATACAGGCCCTTTTCAACCGAGAAGCCAAGAGTGAGGAACCTTGAATTGAGCTTTGCTCCCCATGCCCAGACTGACACCATTTACCCAGTGTCTTCTCCCGCTCGCCAACACCCCTCTCATCGAATACACCCTCGAGTTCCTGGCTATGAATGGCGTCAACGAAGTTTACATCTACTGTGGTGCTCATACCGACCAAGTCGAAGACTACATCAGCCGCTCTAGATGGTCAACCGCCGCGCGAACATGCCCATTCTCCGTCCTTCAATTCGTTCGCGTCTCGGATGCGCGATCAGTTGGTGATGTCCTCCGTGACATGGACAAGCGATCACTTGTCGACGGCGATTTTATTCTGGTAAACGGAGATCTAGTCTCGAACATCATGTTGGATGGTGCTCTCGCAGCGCATCGCAAGCGAAGAGAAACCAGCGCGGCCAACATCATGACCATGGTCTTGCGAAGTGGAGGACTGGACGACCATCGAACAAAGACTCACGGAATCACACCCATTTTTGTGGTTGACACCAAGACGAACCGATGCCTTCACTACGACGAGATGAACCCCCTGACTAGTGACCGGTATATGGCCCTGGACCCGGCTGTGGTGGATGAACTGTCGACTGAATTCGAGATCCGAGCCGACCTCATCGACGCACAGATCGACATCTGCACTCCCGAAGTTCTCGCCCTCTGGTCGGAAAGTTTCGACTACGAGCTTCCTCGAAAGAACTTCTTGCACGGTGTGCTTAAGGACTGGGAGCTGAACGGCAAGATGATTTACACAGAGATCTTAGAGGAGGGATACGCCGCGCGGGCGAGCAACCTGCAACTATACGACGCCATCAGCCGCGACGTTCTCGACCGGTGGACATACCCGTTTATTCCAGAGTGCAATGTCGTTCCTAAGCAGACGTATCAGCGCCATATTAACGGTGTGGTTGCTGAGCACGGCGCATTCTACGCAAACGACGCCACAGTCACCAACACAATTCTTGGCGGAAACAGCACCATCGGGTCAGGTAGCAAGATCGTCAACAGCATCGTCGGTAGAGACTGCAAGATTGGGGCCAATGTGGTCTTGGAGGACTGCTTCGTCTGGAACGAGGCTACGATCGAGGATGGTGCGAGGATATCGCGATCAGTCGTGGCAGACGCCGCTACCATCGGAAAGAACTCCTCGATACCCACTGGCAGCTTGATTTCTTTCGGTGTTAAGATCAGCGACGGCACAACTCTGTCAAAGAGTGCCACTATCTCATGTGTCGACTCTGAGGGCAATCCCGTCACCCCTGACACCAAGCTTCTCGGCTCTGACACCAACGCCGCTCCCTTTACCGACCCTGAAGACGAGGAACTCGACGATGAGGACCCGGCCCTGCTTCAGAAGTCTCTCCTCTACTCCCTCGCCGAGTTCAACATCTCCACCTCATCCGTCTCGACCCTCTCTTCTGATATTTCCGAGGACAGCCTCGACCAAGGTCACCTTTCGATCGGTACGTCGACCCGATCGCGACTCTCATCATTCGCCTCAGACGAAGCAGGTGAGAAGATGTCTTTCCACAACGATGCAGTCCACGGTCTGCTCGATGCTCTCCGAGCTGAGTCGGGCGATTTCGACTCGGCCAAGCTCGAGTTCATGGGTCTTCGTCTTGCCAACGACGCTTCAGACGCCATGATGCGTCGTGCTGTCGCTACTGCTTTTGCCCGCCACGCGGCTGAGCTTCTCACACCAGAGTATGGCTCTCTCGACCCTAACAAGGCCGCTGGGCGAGCTCTTACCGCGCGTCGTGGCGCCATCACCTTTATCAGTGAAGTTGGTATCGGTGGTGAGGAGGATGACAACCAGCCCGAGCAAGTCGAGTTCATTCTCGCGCTGCAAAAGGCTCTTGCACATGCACATGGATCCGACCAATCCCGGGTTGGCGTCGTACTCGCCGCTCTTCTCCAGCAGCTGTACACGGCTGATATCCTCGAGGAAGAGGGTATCATGGGCTGGTGGGGAGATGAGCGCTCCGATGACGGTGAGGGTATGGTGGCTCTGAAGGAGAAGTGCCGGGTGCTGGTCGAGTGGCTGGAGAATGCAGAGGAGGAAGATGACGACGAGAGCGATGATGAATAGACGTATGCTTTTGTATATATCCATGAGGATATAGGAGTTTAAAAGAACAAAGTAAAATGATTCGAGTCTAGTTGTATGTCAATGGTCATGAATGTGATGTTGCTGAGGGCCTATCCCTACAAACCAGGCACACCTTGAACTCAGCAACAGAGAGGCATAATCTAAAGCAAAGCGGGAAGCCGTAATTGCTCGGCTTCTTTATTGTGTTGACACCTGTGTTTCTCTTGGTGAGTTGCCTTCATCTGTCCTTTGGGTATGGAAAGGGTTAGATGATGTCTTAGGGTAACTTGATCCTACGAAACAGACCTAACAACACGTTAATGGTTTCTCTAGCATTACCATCAATGTGGATATGAGGTACGTCCTTTTAAGGAGAAACAATAAGGAACATTTTCAATGTACAAGAGCTCCTTACAGTCTATATTATTGGGCTTCTCTTATACGCCAAAGCCGTAGCAAACCTATCACAGCTACACACAAGTCTACCCGGGAGTGCGCACGCAACTGATGCTAGGTCATCAGAGCAGATGTTATTCTCAGATACAGTTCAGTGCCCTCCAACTGATGGGCCATAGAATGCTGGAGCAACGTTCGTTCAGTCAAGGTTCTTGGGCAGCGTCTGAGTTGTCAACATGAGTTCACAACTTATTTGATCCAGTTTCAGGCATCGTGCCATGAATTCATGGTTTTGGGAAGTGGAAATGCACATATTTCAGTCAAGATATAGAAAGACGTGGTTACCGCTGGTCTCAGTTGATGATTCACCTTTCTATCTCAACTAAACAGCTACCCTTAAGTTTGCAACTTGCTGACAACTTGCCTCAACCCATCAGAACATGGGCCAACAGCCATTGAGTTTATTCAACTTGAATGAATAACAAGCGAAGCGTTGATACAGAGCTGAGCTATCTATCGTAACTCAATGATCATGTGCGGACTATCTTCAAGCCGACAGTTCCATCACCAACCCACAGGAAGGAGTAAGACCCCGACATTTCCATGCATGCCCTGTATCACAATGACACACATTCCGTAACCGTCGAGATGGATGAATGTCAGTCTCTTGCTGAATTACCCCTTTTCTGCCCAAAAATAGTATCAGCAACAGTATCAACGGTCGTCGTCAGCTCGACGTTGGATGATCTGATTCATGTAATTGCGCAAGACGGTGAGATGTCATAACTGCAACGTTGAATAGTAAACCATGCTTTACCTCAGTTAGCCCATACGTAGTATGTACCAGCTCCACGGGTTTGGTGCCATTCGGCTAGAGTAGGGAGACCATCTCCAGAATCCTAGTCTTGGTTCATGTTCTGCAAAGTCCATGAAAGCTGCAGTCTCTGCTGTATAGGGCAGGTCGGCTCGTATCTAGCGCACATCTTATTGTGAATTATAGAATTCACCTGAGGCTATTCTCAGCTCGACAGGATCCGTCGTTGCGGTAGCACTACCAAACTCTTGGTCAAGGTTGCAGGCCATCCATGCCGTTATCACATCACAGACGCACTGTAACCATACTATGACCGGTCAGCCCCGAACGAAGGCCGATCTGCACGGAGATGGTCATATTCGAGATAAAAATGGCAGTTCCAAAAATATTTGATCATCGACCCTTATCTTGATCCATCGTCTCCGCTTGTCTTGCCTCACCGACGACGCGCCATCGCTTCGCTTGCCGGCGCTGGGATACCCTTCACAGCAACGATCTACCCGCCTCACCACCAGCCTCGCAGCCCTAACGGCCGGGAAAAAAAAAGAAGCAGTCAGGGGACCGGAGACGTGGAGAAGGTGGGCAATCTCAAAAAGCCATTTCCACGTCATTTTGCTGAATGTGGTGCAGAGGCGATGCCAGATGTGCATGGGTTGAATGTGCGATGATGTAGTGATCATCCAAACTGGTGCCTTCTTGGGAATGACAGTCCCAACCATACTTTGAGCCCTGTAGCGACGACAGCTTCTGGAAGAAGACCCTGAATAGGGGACCCTTGATCATCATGAGTTTTTCTGCGACCACAGCGTTAAGATTGTTGAGATATCGCGCCAATACGAGGTGGCGAATGCGGCTTGCTGCAGTAAGGGTGGCTTTCTCGACAACCTCATGTTTGCTGGTGATAGTGTTGTACTTGAGCAGATTGACAGAGCAGCCCAGGCACAAGAGGGGAGGGGTGTGTCTTCAGCCGCAGTGCGAGTGTGTAACACCCAGCATCCAAAGCAAATGGCTGGCCAATATGTCGCATCTGCATAGTCCATAGGTGAACGGTGATGTTGAAAGTGATAGTTGACTGAAGTGTCCCGATTAAAGCATCGTTGCCCTTTCAACAGTTCAACACACATGAAGAAGTATGAGGACTAGCTTCACTGGCCTGGCTATGCGACAATAGACTTTGTAAGACCTCCGAAGTTGGAGCAAGCCTAAGGCTCTTTCGAGCATTGCTTGCGAGTTATCGCCTTAGCAATAGACATCTCGTCGACTTAGAGCGTGCTTCATTCATCACACATAGCCGTGTAATCACGGACTTGTTCCAACAAAGCCCCATGGTCCGAAGTAGGGGTTCGCCATCGCCAGGGGCTCATCGTAGGGTTGCATCTCCCCCCGGTTTTGCAGGGTGTGGTGAATCCTGGTGGGATTACCACAGGGCTTATACTTCCGTAATGGGTGTTCCCGCCGGTGGATGGGTGAGAAGCAGCAATCCCAATCCTCTCATTGCCCCAGACCCGAGTCCGCCAAGGGCCTTGAGGAACCGCGCGCCGCCGCGGGTAAGGGTCAGCTTGCGTATATGCGCTTGTCTGCACTGCATGCATTGCAGGCTCCAAGTGCGAGGTCCCTGACTATGCCATCTTGGAGACACTATTATGAGCGAATCCAAGAGCTCGGGTGAACTTCCACCAATTGTCCAGCTCGCGGATTCAGCCGGCACGCCAAAAGATCCATTGCCGGAAGACGAGCATCTTGGGGCCGACCCCTGCTATCACTGCAGCTGGGCTAAGCCTTGGCGAGCATGTACTCTAATATCTCGAGAATTGGACCATTGAGCTCTTGGGGGCCGAAGCCCTACACATCCATCCATCGATGACGTCAACGCCTCCCAACACAGTCATGTTCATGATGGCCATCCACCTGGTGAGGAGATCAACAGGTGGGATGACGGCACACATCGTTTCAGAACGACGCCACCGTGGCGGCACTCGTTGTTGATTTGCTTCAGATAGCATCTCAGACCGCATCTTTCTGTTTCGGAATTGGACCGTTGGACCATTTTGCGTCTCAATGGACATTGTGATGCCACGTCGACTAGTCTCGGTCAACGGTTGTTGCTCTCTTCCCTTGTTCTGGCATGGTTTGCATGAACCCTTGCAAATGCTCGATATCTTACTCCTCGACGGCCCCAGAGCTATTCCGCCTCGAGCCTAGACGGCGGAAAGATGCGTTGCTCTCAAGAGTTTCAGCCTCGTGGGTAGACTGACGTGGAAGGATTCTAAAGAGCTGCGATGACATCATCGGCCTCTGTGCAGTTGGGGTGTGGCTGGGGCTCGGGTTCTCGTGATGGTGGACTACATGTTGGGGCATGTAGCGCGACGAAATTGGTGCCATGTCCGCTCAGCTATTGACCAGGGTGCTCCTAAAACCCGCGGCAATAGGCACGGCGCGCGTCTGATAGAGCCTCTCGTCATGAAAGCTTGAGCTCGAGCTTGTAGTATCCAGCATTCGATACCCAGCTTCGTACAACCGGTAGGTAGAGGACTCGGCAATTGTCCGTACTCTCAGATCATGTTGTGAAACAATCTTCAAGTGCGGTTGTCTCACACTGGCCAACCCCAAGCGCTGCAGGTCATCACGAGCCAGTTGTCATCTGTGGGGTAGTTGAGTGACACTGCATCGAAGGCTTTGATCGACATTGGCGGCTTTGTGCGAGGCAGCGGCAACGGCAGCAGCAGCTCGGAGCCTGGCAAGCAACTGCTCATCGTGAACCAACACCCAATACCCCGCGGGTTGACACCAAGACCCATCTTCATCTGGTCTGGTCAGCCATGACAAAGAAAGAGAGTTCATATCTCAAACTGTTGCCAGTAGCCTTCTAACCCCAAAAGAGCCATCACAGGCGCTCTTTTTCAAGCAAATTTCTGTCGATGCGATGTTGCGTTACATAGCGTGCTAATCCGCCCGAAGACTGTGTGGTGTTCACACCAAGATACCCGCAGGTCCGGCAGGGCTCTTGGGTCACCAGCCACAGTTTATCGCGGACGCTGACTGGAATAAAGTCGCAAAAGCCCGAGGGAATCTTCTAGGCGCCATGGGGGGCAGAGGTAGAAGAATGGTGTAGGTGGACAGGCGTGAAAACTCCACCCCGAGTCGTCGAAGTGCCAAGACCAGGACCCGCAACTGAGCTTTCTTGAGCGCATCAAAGGTGACAGTGACGTATGCGGCATGCAAGTCGACCTCTGCGTTGGGATTGAGGGCTTGCGTGTGCCGCAGAAGCGCTTGCCGGTGAGGGCCGAAGCTCAATGCTCGAGATGATTGAGCTTGGACCGAGTGCCAGACCTTCATCGGCGATTCTAATACAAAGCCTGCACCTGGGCTTAATGCATAATATGTCCTGTCCGCTGGAAGGAGACCGTCTTCCGCACGAGCCTCGAAACGGCACGGTCCTGCATCCGCACATCGTACACCCCAAAGATGAACATGCAATTCTCTTATGCCATGGAGACTCGACCGGGGTTGCGCTGCCCTCCGAGATGGTCATAGATGGGACTGGCAGGGTAGCCCTGGCTTATACAGCTCCGTCACCACACCTTCGGGGGAAGAAACTCTGCATCGATGCTCACTTCGTCTAAAGCAAGACGAATCAAGTAGTCAGCGCCAATTGGAACACAACAGGCTCGATTCGGTAAATTCCACGCCATGTAGCCGCCGTGGACTCGTATGAGGGGAGGTGGTGCGTCTGAGAGGTTTTGTTCTGGAATTGTCAGAACCCAAACGGTTTCGTGGTGTTTCAAGAGACGTACTGTTTCCCCGTCCAATCTCGATCTTTTCTTTTTGCGTCCAAATATCAGGCATGTCGGTATGACGAGGTCATCTCCAATCCAGCATCTGGCTGTTCAACAAGCCTTGCTCGAGATCATTGAATCGTCCTGGGGTGATATGCGATCCTCAAGACAAGAATAGGTGTACTATCAGACGATATCCACCTGCTTGACTTCATTTTCTCGGACCAAAGCTGCTTCCTTTGCGATTTGTTAATAGAGTCAGTCGATTTGGTAACGGCCGCGACGGCTCAGACTCCGAATGGAGTTGATTATCCGGGACAAGGTGCCATTGGGGGGGGGGGCAAGGATGTATTCGAGCATGTGGAAATTGGCCACCAACAAAGACGAGGACAGTCAGTAATGTTATTCCTGACTATGACGGATGAAAGTAGCAATAATGACGGGAAGTCAATGATGGAAAAGAAAGCTTCAATATCAGCGACTGCCTTTTCCCCTTCAACTGGCAGGGGCGACAAGCCACGCAATACTAGCCACGCGTCAAGCCACACAGAACGCCACAGTCGAGTCACACCAACAGTGGCTTGCCTTTCGAATGATCAGCGCAAATTGTGTTCCAGGGCTGGTCTATCGTATTGGTTGACACATATCAAACGGAGGAGCGTTGAGCATCAAAAATTAAGGTTTCGTGATCCCTTCCGAGTGGTAGATCAGATGTGGCTTCGTCCCCTCCCCTTTGTGAGGCGGTGTCCAGAGCCTCACAGGTCATCGTTCAGCTGGACATGAATATGAACAAGACGGGAATGGATGCTTAGAGAGACAACACACCAAGCTCAAAATTCAGAGTACCTACTTGTCGGCACTCAAACCGGAGCAGGGTATGAAGATCACTGACGGGAAATGGCGGAAAGGGTCAACAGAACAACGTCAGCAATACTCGAAGACGGACCTCGGCGACCGCTTTTGATGCAGTGCATGGCTCTCACGAAACGCATTCCCAACGTCGCTAGTCCCAGGCTGAATTGGGACAAGCGGTTAGAGAGGAATGGTTCGATTGTGACGGCCTAGGTCCCTTCTCATTGAAGCCAGCGGGCGGATAAGCTCGACCAGATGCCCTCGGCGTGCCGCTGGGTCGATTCAGGCAGTTCGGCAGCGGCGTGTACAAGCGCGCTCCGCGTGGGCGAAATTGGCTTGACGGGCTGCCATTGGCGGCTGATGGACCGGCAAGAAAAGGTTCGGCACAGCCACACGGGGAGCAGGACTGATTTCAGCTTGGGAATGTCACCTTTGATCGACCGTAGGGGCAGAAAACAGTTCTCCCTTCCATTGTAGCGGGCACAACAAGCCCACTCAAGGGTCAATATCTCGCCATAGGCCATGAGATGTTATGGTGAATGACAGCCCCGGTCAGGTGGCTGGCCCCAAAGGGGAAGGCCTAGACACAGAGGTCATTTTTCGGTCCATGGATGCTGCAGATGAGAGGGACGGATGCGCTCCAACCCGTCATGCCGCTTGTGCCATGCCAGAATGGATGCCATGCTGCTGCTTCTCATGGATGGATGCCTTCTGATCCTATCGCGCTGTTTTGCTGAACGGGGTTGGACCGGGCCAATGAGGACTAGAGATCGAAGAGGCAGCAGGGGCCGGCGGCAGAGGCATCACAACGCGTCGTTGGCGGGAAACGGGAGATGAGGTATCACCACCACCACAATGCTTGGGATGAAAGGGATGGAGCCTCTTCGTTTTTTTTTCTCCTTCGCCGTCTCCTTCTCGGCCGGTTGTCATTAGTCCCGTCGTGTTAATTTTCTGGCATCTGTAGTCTCGTCCGTAAGGAGCTTCAAGGGCCAGCTGGCCGTGGCGCCTGAGCAGTCTCAAACAATGGCTCCATCCCCGGTCCCCGATGGGACAGGCAGCTGGCGATGCAACTTTCGATGAGGGGTGATTTTGGGCTGGACAGCCGATGGCCAGAGGTGCTCTTGGGCTGAAGAGCCGATGACAGAGTAAAGATCCGATCCAGCTAGTGAGTTGCTGTGGGTTCAGGGCCTCCACATCCCACGACGCTGGCGTTCCTGCGTAAGGGTTACCGCTGTTGTATCCGGAGCTAGGGCCACCTGGGCTCTGCTTTTGGGAGAAGCAGCAGGAGAAGAATGGACCGCCCGGGGAAAGGACGGGAGTTTTTTTCTGGGGGTGGTTCTTTCCTCCTGGGAGTGTTCATTTGGGGAGTGCTCAAGGGAAGGTGCAAGTGTGGCTCAGGCGTCAGTCGGAGCCACTCTCCAGCGTCAAACGCCATTTTGGCCTTCAACTCAATTTCGTCCATCCATCCATCCATCCCCCATTCTGAGTGACCGGTGCCCCGAGTCTCAACGTCTGCGGCGCTGTCTCTCATTTGCCCGCGACGCCGGGCCTCCCTCGTCACAAGCCACATGCCTCCTCGGCAGACCAGACAGGGAGAGAGGAAGAGTGACAAGATGGGAGTCAGAAGGGGCGTCGCCATAACACCCGGAGGCGAGAAGGGCTCTGGCCGTTTGTCCCGCACTAACAATTTTGATATCGACGAGCCTCTTCTTCGTCCTTCCGTCTTCCCCACTGCCTGCGCACCTCTAGCACGCACAGGGATTCGAGTGCCCGTCGACCCTTGACCCTGGCTGATGAGAAGACGCCTGCTAGGGCCAGGGTCCCCCCTTGCTTGTTTGCCTCCATCACTATGACCCCACAGGCTCCCGATAATCGATGGATGGATGGATGTCCTTCTGACTGAGTGCAGCGCAGATAGTGGTGAGCGACAAAGAAGTCCATCTTCCAGAGAGGGGTCCTCCACGAGCCCCTTCGGGAGTGGCAGCAATAGTTTGTTGATGGCCAATCTTTAAAATCACGCCTCAGCTCAGGCCTCCCAGCTCAGGATCCATATTGCACGGTATATCGCTGCTGCCGCGACATTGCAGACAGAAGCCACACAACGGCATTTCACCCAAGACAACGGGGAGCCATTTCACCATCCATCCCATCCCTCACTCAGGCGGCATCCCGGCACTGCGGGCAAGCTATTATCGCCCCCGATTCCTCCTCCACTCCAGAGCACATCGGATTGGGGGCTTGGGGCCGAGGACCTATACCACCATACCTGCACAACACACAATCGTCGCTAGGACCTCTGGACGAATCCCCCATCTCACAAGTCTTCCCAACTTGACCTCCATCGCAACACACCCAGCGCGGACAGACAGCGCTGGAACAGCAGCCATAACAACCTTCGTTCGCCCTTGAACTCCAAAACAATAAACATCCATCTCGGCATCACTTTTGGATCGTCGCGTCGCGTCGCATCGGCATCGCACCACTCCCTGGTGTCTGGCACCAAGCACAAAGCCGTGCGGCACAGGCACTCGCCATCTCTGCATACACACCACCCTCTCCGACTCACCCTCCTCCCATCACCCACTTCAACTTTGACCACTCGATCCACGACACCGCCTCGGCGCCCCGGGCTTTGGGACTTGGGTACGAGGTACCTGTGGCCTAGCCTTCAAAGTCAGATCTTCTCCGTCGAGTTGTTCACCCTCCTCCTCCCTCGGCGGGACTGACGACAGGTCCCCACCACATCCAATATACCCTTACCTTCTTCTAGCTTACCTGACCCTTTCCAATTACTACCTACACCACCCGCTAGCATATCCCACGACTTCACGCACTTCTTCTGTTTTTTATTTTATTGCTCTCTGCCTCGCGAGACTCAACCGCCGTCTTTCACCACTCGCTCAGAACAGCTGGCTTACATCAAGCTTGGACTTGTTTCGCCGCTGCAGCACATCCAACGGTTCCCGCGAATAGCGCTTCCTAACCTCCAACTTCGGACAGGCGACGCCCACCACCCACCCGCCCTCACAACTCTCCAGAATCCACGCATTTGAATCAATGAGCAGCGTCGGCGACTGATATTGACGTTCCTCCTCACCTATTGCGCATACAAGTGATTGTCGCGAGACTGCGCCATCACTAACCATCCGGATCGGAATACACCTTGGCCCTCGCCGCCGCGCTGACAACAATCGGGCATTGCTGTCCTGGGGCCGCCCAGCTACGCCCATTTTAACATGTTCCGACAAAGGTACGCTGTCCAGTGCTATACCGACTTGCGCGCCTTTGCGATTTCTAAGTGCCACCTTTGAGAGCCACTACATCTCACATGTCACCATCTCCCTCCATCGGCAGCATGCTAACATATCACTTCTCCAGAACAAGCTCTCAGAAGCCGGGGGATGAGCTGCTTGCCAACTTTCGACAGCAGTTCCCCGAGGTCGCAGCGGTCAGCACCTCGGCCGCCGCGCCAGTTATATCGCAAACCGTTGGTGCCGATAATCCTCTTGCTCCTACGGTACCTCTACCTGAAAGGTATGTCATGGTCCTTGGGCAGTTTCACGAGCATCGTAGCCCCGCCAATAAGCCCCGCGCAACATCTCGACTCGGAACTACCTTTTGGACTCTTGAGCAGTGTCGCTAATCTAGCCTCCTACGACAGAACCCAGGGTATTGGTCAAGATGCATTTCGTGATCAAGACCCGACTCCTCGGGCAACGAATGACCCATGGAGATTTACTCCCTCACTTCTAGATCCCAACTCCATGTCCTTTGCCAACTTTGCCAATGCGCCGCCTGGCTACTACACGCCCACACCTGGAGGCACAAACACCCTATTCCACCCTCAAGCTGGCGATTTGCATACTCCCACACTGGGACTTGGTATGGGCCTCAACACGCCGCTGTCCATGCCAACATCTGGGGATGGGATGCAACCTGGCCCAAGCCAAGCAGTTATGGACATGACAGGTTTCCAATCGTTGCAACCGCATCAGTTTCACCACTTCAACCCGTTCATCCAGGCGCCGCCGCCACAGCCTGCTTTTGCGCCGTCCACTTTCGTCCACCAGGACACTGGATATGAGACGATGGATCAGGATGGGTCGCCTATGGACTCGGACCCTTCTGAAGAGCGCATGTCATCTATCGGGGTCACCCTTCAGAAGACTACGCCATTAGTTGGTCTACCGACGCGCCAGTTCTCCAGTCCCATGACCCATCCACTACCTCCCTCGGCCGAGAAGTTTCGATTTCATTCAACGCTCAACGCTCCCACGGCCATGATCAAGCATTCTGACGAAATTCCTGTGACCTATCTCAACAAGGGCCAGGCATACTCGCTGTCCGTAGCCGACACCAATGCTACGATGCCCGTGGCCCCTGGAACCAAATACCGTACATTTGTCCGCGTTTCCTTCGAAGACGACCAGCAGCGACAGCGTCCAGGTGTGTGCTGGGGTCTTTGGAAAGAGGGCAGAGGCACCAACGAGGCGCACCAAAGGGGAGGGAAACTCCAGGCAGTTGAGTATGTCGAGGCAGGGCAGCCTGCTGAAGGCGACGACAAGAGGACTCGGGTGGAACTGGAATCATCCTCCTTTGATGGATTTTGTGTCACTTGGACCCCTGGAATCAACGGTCCCCCCGAAGTCAACATTGCAGTCCGTTTCAACTTCCTTTCTACCGACTTCAGCCACTCGAAGGGTGTAAAGGGTATTCCTGTGAGGCTCTGCGCCAAAACCCACCCTATTCCCTGCGACCCCTCGCAGCCAGCCGCCGACGCGAATCCCGATATCTGCTACTGCAAGGTCAAGCTCTTCCGTGATCATGGAGCGGAAAGAAAGCTATCCAACGACGTTGCGCATGTCAAGAAGTCTATCGACAAGCTCAAGCAGCAAATTGCGCAGGCCGAGAGCGGACTGAAGGACTTTGGAAAGCGGAAGCGCTCAAGCGGTGCTGCAAAGATGGGGGATCAGCGCCCAGGAAAGGTGCAGAAACACAAGCGAACGTGGTCAATGTCCTCGGCCAGCTCCGCTGGGGGCGGCAACGGCGGAAGAATGTCCATGGAAGAGGATCTTCACTTCAAACTACAGACTCTACAGGACATGTTTACCAGCACACGGCCCGTCAGTGTCCTATTCCTTCGAGGCGAGGAACTAGACGATCCCGATTTGCACCCGGTATCGCTACCAGGAGACGTCTCGCCCCTAACTAGGCCTGAAGGCCGCGACGGTCCTAACTGGCAGGCTCGGAGCGGGCGAAGCTCTCTTGCTGGTTCCATGATCTCCCCCTCGCCTAGCTCACTTTCTCTAGCGTCGCAGGCTTCTGGCATCGGCCCAGGCGGCCCATGGCAAGGTTTTGACTCAGTCGCGGGAGGTGACATGTCACGCAAGGGCTCGGAACAACCCACTAGGATCAATAAGGGCGATGATGACGGTAGCCTAAGCGGCTGGATTGAAGCATTGGGTGTCGACGCATCCTATCGGCCTCCTCAGGAACGAAGCCCGAAGCCCATCGCATGCTTCTATATCCTTCGACGGACACAGGACGAATCCGGAAAGCCAGATTATCATCGAGCCATCTACCTGATGCAGCGCACGCTCCAGGAGTTGAACAACAGAATTGCAGCCAAGTGGGGCTTCGATCCGTCGCAAATTCTCCGTACGATCCACACGATTCAGAACGGTCTAGAAGTCGAGATGGACGACGACGTGATCCAAGAACTCAAGGAAGGTCAAGACATGACTCTCGAAATCGAAGAGGTTATCGGGCAGCCTGGCGCAGTAAAGAGGGAGTGGGAAATGGCAGTTGACTCTGCCGACGACAGTCCCCAGACCTCCAACGATAAAGCAACAAGCGGTTACATTCTCCGCCTCACCTTTTAATTGCTTTTTATTTCTTTTCTTTGCGCTTTGTCTATTTCGTTGATGTTGGTTTCCCTTTTGCGTATGACGGCTTTGCAGCAAATGAAGGCTTGGGTCTAGACTGGGGATTACACTATTTTGCTTGGTTCCCCAGCCTGTCACCAGGTTGGGCTCACGATCACATACATACACGGAAAAGGATTGTGGCTCCGAGGCGTTGACGATTCTTCTTTTTATTCTTCTTCAAAAATGATACCACCGGTTTTTTTCTGGGAGAAGATTGTGGGGGGGCGAGTATTTGTTATGCTTTATTTGCTTCTACTCTTGCAGTCTCGTCTTGGTTTGGTTTACGAGGAACAATGTGTTTGGCTTGGGGGCTTGGTCTCTTCAGCCCCTGGTTCGGGTAGGGGACGACGCATACATTGGTACGGACAGAGGGTTGAGGTTATCACGATTACCGGTCTTGCAACAACGAACATGGGATCTCATCACTTCACCTTTACCCCTATCTGGTTCCCCTTTATCAGTTTCCATGACTCTTGTGGACACCATTCTTTGCCTGTTCGGCAGCCAACATGCCCATTATTCCGTCGACTCGGAACACAACTCGGATGCAACGAGGCCCTTTTACCACTATAATAATTTTGGCGACTTGAATCACACCCAAGGAGCACACGCACGCGTACATGCACACCACACCACACCAGTCCCAGCGTACACGAAAATGGGGACTTACGAAGTAATGCAGGCGGAAATGGGATAGGACGAGGAAACAGGAATAACTATTCATGTTGTTGTTGTTGCTGTTGGAGATGCGACGACATGTATGTATATACTATGGCATATACAATACCCATACTTGTTGAAGATGTCTGAAGAAACACTCCTCTCATTCTGTCTCTCTGTAACTACAGAGACCCCACATGGTCATGATTCAAACGGTGGAGATTGCAGAGACAGTCTGAGGGTCCTGGTTCAAGTGGCGGTCCAAGCCTTGACGCGAAACGGCCGCTATTCGCTACTACGGCGTCTTGGCTAGTGCGGTTGAGGATGGCGCCATTGCTGGATGCCGAGGCCCCGTGACCGAGCAGTCTCCCACCGGTCCAGTTGCGTGGTTGCGCGATGGACAGCGGATTCGCTTCATGATCAGAAAGTTCTAGGATACTGCATGATGCTATTTGTTGATATGCGCGTCGTGGACGAATGGGGTTTGCTCGATCGCAGGCTGTATCGAGGTGGCTGGTGCATCGTTGTCGAGACGCCTCATCATATGAGGCTTCGCGTCTTGGCCCTTTTTTCTCTTGGTGTACGGTGTACCCAATACCAAGAGGCCCGAGAATTAAAGGACGAACACCCTGGCCCCAGTCGAAGCGCCGGAGCATTCGATCCGGCGGCTCTCGGATGCCAGAGGTCTTTACGGGAGACACAGCATATTGCGAGAGAGGACATGGCTCAAGACGGCTCTGCAGTCGAACGGCGAGATATGATCCCGAAGATAGCACAGCATGAAATTGTACAATGACCACAACATGCGCCATCCATCCCCTCGCCAAGGGGCCCCCTTGGAGCCGTCTTCCGAGATAGTTGGGGTTGTGTTGTAGGGCGTGGCTGAAAGCGCCGTGTAGGGAGGTATTGATACTGATACGCCGAGTATAATTGTCACAAATGCCGAGCTTAGCCACTAGCAAACATTGCTGTACATTAGATGTGGCGTGTGGCGTGTGGCGAGGGGCTTGCGCGTCAGCGTCTGTGGCTGTGGCTGTGCTCTGGGGTTGCATCGCGGGACGGGATGCGTAGGGTTTGATTAACGTTGTGGCTCGTGAGGAGTTCAGCTCGTCTCGATTGGGAAATGAGATTGGGGAACATCAAATGCTTGACGTCTTGTGCATGGATAGGCGATGTTTCATGAGGAATGCCCATTGGAAGTGTTTTGGCTTGTGATTTGTTGTTTGTTTACCTTGTTCAATTCGATGCGTTGTCCTGGCGGTCATCAGAGACGCATCGAGACTCTTATCTCGGCGTGATGAAGAGAGAGGCTCCATGATTGCGCATCGAGGATCCAATTGATCCCGAAGTTTCCTTGACCATCAATTGGTTGTATGCTTGCCTGTTGGCTTGGCCGTTTCGAACCGACTTCTCGGCACGGAATTGGCGGCATCCACAGATCGCCTACCAAAAAACCACATGACGGACGAGTCTCGATCATCGCCGATCGCATGCAGCCGAGACTTTGTCCACCCTTTCAGAGTTCCCAGCTCGGGCGGCATCTCTTTTCCGCTGTCATCATCATCGTCAATGCACGGGGGACATTATCGCTTGTGCGATGCCCGGGAGAGAGGGAGGCCTGAGAGGAAGGGGGCAGTCATGATCGTGTAACCCGTCGTCACTAGCCACAATCGAGGTTGAACAGCTCGCGCCTCAGGGGACCTCGACGCGATCGACAGCACCGGCTTCATTCGCTTCCCACCCTCTCGGGGACCCTCTCAGCTCGGCAAGGGTCTTTCAACGGCCCGGATGAGACATTTGGAGGGGGTGATTCTGGACCATGTGGCATGCGTGGTGTGCTCAAGCTCTCTCGCCACTGTCAAAAAGACGTGATGAGCCACAGGGGATCGTTTCTCCGTCTGTGGCAATATCGCGTCAAAGAACCGACGCTTTCAGAAGTCTGCAAGGTTTACCGACACTGACTGGGGCTTTCGAGGGGGCGTGTGCAAAGGTTGTGAGGGGGATCGACAAGTCTCGAGCCACAAGTCACTCTCTATCAGCGGCCGCAACGTGCTCCTTCATTGGATCAGACCGGCTCGCGCCTTTAGCTTGGGGGTGATCGTCGGGTCGCCAAAGTCCCGGCGCGGAGCTACGAGTTCAGGCGGCCCGGCTGCCTCAAGTATTGTAGGTACTTGTCTGTTTGGTATCGGGTCTCTCCATCAGGAGAGAGGACTGGAGCGTTCTGGCCGCGACGAGTGTCGGAGTCGGAGCGTGCTGCGATGCTGTTGCATGAGTGATATCTGCATGTGAGTGGCATCTCGAAAGGTCACCATCTGCTGGGGCAAAGAAGGGGCTTGATTTACCTCGCAGCACAGGCTCCCGCCCTTGCAGTCTGCAGCCAGCCGCCAATGACATTCTCCAGTTTGACCAGCAGGCTTCCTGTTCAGGCAAGTTGAGGGCATCTCAGCCACAGGAGAGTCACTCCCAGCGTTGAGGGCGACGAGGAGACATTGCTGAGGCTGGTGACAACACCACTTGGGAGCTGGCCTCGGGGTGGTTAGAATGACGCAAAGCGCGGGACGAGCATCGTGCCTTGTCCTAATGGGAGACCGGCGTGAGCATATTGATGCCAGAAAGAAAGAGGGATCTGCACTGTAGGGCGGCTAGGGCTAGGAGTTGTCAATCGCTGGGACTTGATGTTGCAGGGCTCGATACCACGGTCTGGAAGCCCGATAAGCGAACAAGGGCGGTGAGAACTCTCTTGGTGACTCTTTTCCATGGGCTTTCGTTGCATTGCTCAGCGATAGTCATCAAGGTCTCTCGAGATCGAAAGTCGTTGACGTGAGACAGACTTTTCAACCCCCAGACTCCGTGATTCCAACCACGGCTAACTGGGCCTGGATAAGAGAAGACTTTCTGTATCCCGCCATAACCGCACATATCCACATAGTTGCTAGGAAAATCACCATGGTCTGGGTCTCCTAAACTTGTTAGCTTGATTCCACCGTCCCGCCTCTCGCATGGTCCAGGGTAGGGGATATAGGATCGATCGAACATTGTGGGATCTCGATCTTTATGGTGAATATGGGCTTGAGGTATGGTGATTTGAAAATTATCAATTTCGTGGGTTGTGGTAGGGCGTAGGTTTCGATGCTGTCCGGCCAGCACCACTGAGAAGGTTGATGAATGTGGTCGGAGATGCACTTGCCCCCTTCACAACCTAGGTTGCCTACAAGGGAAGGCAACTTGAGATGGAAGGAAACTGCGCCCTGCTTTCAACCCGTGATTCTTTCATCCCATCTATTTCGAACTTCCATCAGGGCCCTTGGTCTTTCCTATTACAGTCGATGGCGGCGCCTGTCAACCTGCCTTAAACAGCAACTTTGAACGGAGCATGCAAGTACTGCATGCATATGCACATAACCGCAGCCACAACCAAAACATCAAAAAAGAACTGACGGAATCACCACGTCTCACGCGAAGAGAAGAGAAACAAGCAAAAAATGAACCTGACGAAGGAGGTTCTTATTGCATCACATGCCCCGTACTGGAATCGAACCAGTGATCTTATCATTACTAGTGATACGCTTTACCACTGAGCCAACGGGGCTTATCCTGTGATTGTTGGAAGGCAGGCTCAGAATAGGGCCTATGGCGCTGACAGGGAATGGGACAAGGAATCTACCGTGTCTCATCCTGATCCGGTGAACATGCATGTGTTAGAGTTGCACAGTGTCGTATGGATGAGAATATTGTTTTAGATAGATTCATGTGATGCGTGAATAAGCATTCAATTGGTAATAGAAAGGTGGGTTGCTCCAATCTCATCCAGGATGATAACAAGGACCTTGATTGTAAGACTGAAGTAGTAGGCCTGTATAAGACTTCGATGACTGGCAAATATCGGGGTCTCGATAGTATCAAGGTGATCAATTGCTGCTGAATTTTTGATGTCATTCTTCCAAGGCCTTATCGAGTAACTCCCGCACAGTCTTTGCATAATCTTCACCATCGCCCTTGAAGCCATTCACCACAACAGTCTTGTCGCGTGACTTGAGACCGTGTGTCAGCTGCAGGCTCGACTTTGGTACCCCCAAGACAGAGCTGAGGACTTGTACGACGGCCTTGTTTGCCTCACCCTCGCGGGCCTGGGCGGCGACGCAGAGCTCGATGGCATCGTCGGTGATGGCTATGACGCCCTCGCGGTTCTTGCTGGCGCCGGGCTTGACGTGGAGCTGGAGATGCAGGGAGCCGAGGGGAGACTTTTTGGTGCCTGTGACGAAGCGGATGGCGCTAGACGACGCCATGCTGAGGCTGGAGACGGGACCTGATGGCCGGGGAGAAGGGAGGGAGGGAGAGACAGGAAGAGAAGAGTGCAGCAGGTGAATGCCAATCGTGAGGGGTAAGTACGGTAGGCAAGTGCAGTAAAATACTGTAATCGGGACAGCTCGAGTAAGGTTGCTTTTCCTTCTTCCTCTTCCCCTCACATTGCATGCAACTGTTTTGCTTCGTGATAAAAAGCTGGAGATTTTGCGGGCTGTTACTTTCAAAAGACCAGGCAGCATTGATCAGCGCCTGCCAGGCCTGGAGATGCGGCGTCTGTCGCCTATAGAAGCGCTGAAGCCTCAGGCCAGACAGCGGGCAACCGCCCTGGTTGTTACTGCCGCCCGGGCTGCTACTGCGGTGCCCCACTGGCGCGGCTTGTCGCTTCACCAGCTGCTGCGGCAGCGCCAACAAACTTGGACCTCAACTACAACATCAAACAAGAGCACGACATCTTTGCTCGACCCGACCCCTCCCCATCGCCATCGCCATCGATTCTGGCCCTCTAGGCGCATGTCCGCTGCAGCCTCTGCTATCCTACAGAGACCCAGCGTGCCCGGCGCCATGGCCTCGGCCTACAGCGCATACCATGGCCCTGCTGCCGCCGCGTCGCAATTCACAACTACCGCCCTGGGTCGATGGTCTGTCCTAAACCATCCGTTGCCAGGTTTGTTTCCTGCGCCTCTTGGATAGAGGGATGTGTCTTCCTACAAACGGATGCTGATTGTCCTTAGCAATCGACAAGATCAAGTCTCTCCACGTATACGATTTCGACAACACTCGTGAGTGCCTTTGATGCTCCAATTCTCACCCTCTCTAACCCATCATAGTCTTCAAAACGCCCCTACCGAACTCGCAGCTCTGGAATGGATACACGATTGGAACATTGTCGAATCAAGAAAAGTTTGTCAACGGCGGTTGGTGGCACGACAGCCGAATCCTCGCTGCCACCGGAGAAGGCATCGAAACGGAAGAGAAGCGCGCGTGGGAGGGATGGTGGAACGAAACCATTGTCGAGCTCGTCAGGCTAAGCATCAAGCAGAAGGATGCCCTCTGTGTGCTGCTGACAGGCCGCTCCGAGCGGGGATTCGCTGAACTGATCAGGAAGATGGTGACAGCCAAGGGGCTCGAGTTTGACATGATGGGCCTCAAGCCCCAGGTCAGCCCGACAAACCAGCGCTTCCAGAGCACCATGCACTTCAAGCAGCTCTTCCTCGAGGCACTGATGGAGACGTACAAGCATGCGGGTGACATTCGGGTGTACGAGGACCGCCCCAAGCACACCAAGGGCTTCCGTGACTTCTTTGCCGAATACAACCGCCGACAAAACATGTCGCCAACACGAGGGCCCCTGGTGGCTGAAGTTGTCCAGGTGGCCGATACCGCAGCGACGCTGGACCCCGTGGTAGAGGTGGCCGAGGTGCAGCACATGATCAACATCCACAACGAAACCATCTCGAAGCAAGGGTCTCAGTCAAGTCAAAACCGGCTCAGGATTAAGAAGACTGTGTTTTTTACTGGCTACATGATCGGACCCGAAGACACCAAGAGGCTGATCAAGCTCGCCCAACTACCACAGAACATGCCCCAGCATGAACTCAAATATCATGGGAACAACATTCTCATCTGTCCTCGGCCCTGCCCTGCCAGTATTCTGGACAAGGTGGGCGGTATGGGCAGCAAGATGAGATGGGAGGTGGTGGGCACAGGTTGCTTTGAGAATAGTATCTGGGCAGCACAGCTACGACCTATCCCCCAACACGCCAAGTTTCACACCGATAACCCCAGCCCGCTCGTCGTACTGGCGCTGAGAAAGGGAGCCAAGCCAATCGACGCCGGCAAGATCCAGAACTGGCAGCCTCTACCACCGGACAGGACGTTTGACTTTGAGACGGTGGTTGGCGAGAAGGTGATACTCCGCATTGAGCAGGACGACCCGCGAGAAGATGAGTACGAGAGCCTGTTTGCCAACAAGACATCGAAGCGGAAGCACACGGGCGAAGACGACTGGAACCAGAGAAACACCCACGGCCACTATAGTGGACGCAACGAATCCAGGGGTTACCATACGGGTGGTCGAGGAGGCCGAGGTCGTGGCAACTCAGGCCGCGGCTATCGAGGTAACGCAAGAGGAGGGCGAGGAGGTCGTGGTCGAGGCGGCGGTTACAACTATCGATCGCTGGACGACGTGGAACCCAAGAACCAGCAGGGCGGCTACGGTCCACAGGTGGATTATGACGATGCCTACCCGGCGCCCAGCCAGAACGGACCACCAGCTTCAGCTCCCACAGGACCCAGCGGAGGATGGAGTCAACAACCGCCTCGAGGCCCTGCAGCGCAGCAGGGACGCCCAATGGGAGGATACGGCGCGAATAACGGCTCAGATCTGCAGAATTACTATTAGAGGTAGTCTATCGCCCTCTGGCGATTTTCTTTCTCAGCCCCTGAACGTTGGAAGGGGGGCCAGCATACACTATCTGATATTTTTTTGTCCTTGTCTGATTCAGGACAGCAAGACGGAGACGCGAATCGGCGTCCTTGTTACACGATGCCCTAATTCATGAGGGGCGAGGATTTATACGGCTCTGAGAAAAAGGAGGTCTCGTTTGAGACCTAGGTTGCGAGGCGTCTTGGGAAAGGGGGGGAAACACGGACTAACTGACTGACTGATTGATACCTACTTGAGGACAGAACGCTGAAAGAATGTATACAATATGAGCCGAGAGAGAGCATCATGAATTACTTGGGAGTTGTGTGTTATACTTATCTGGTTAATGGGTCACTTGATCATCACAACCATGTCCTTTGATCCGGTACTTGAGCCAATGATTAACAACCGCTTGATACAAGTAACGTACAAGGCTTAATCTTTCAAGGTTGGCAAAGAATGAGAAACCCATTACATTACCCATCAAATAAGCACTTGCGTATAAGTAGCATGTCCAGATACGGAGCCAATTTGCGCTTGTTACTTATATACATCGTACGTTAGTTGCTTTTCTTGCGCTTAGACTTAAGCCCCCCTAATCTCCCCATAAGTTAGTAACTATCCATACGACCTACCTACCTATGCATGTTTCATTAAATAGGTACATAGGTACA
Organism: Fusarium ambrosium; assembly: GCA_003947045.1. NCBI lineage: Eukaryota > Fungi > Ascomycota > Sordariomycetes > Hypocreales > Nectriaceae > Fusarium > Fusarium ambrosium. Next base: position 71,556 of record NIZV01000093.1, read on the forward strand.
GTTAGTAGTCGGTGGTCGCTTCCACAACGGGCAAGATTTTGGCGCCATTGACGCTAGAATTTTTTGGGTTTTCTAATTATTTAATCTTGACGTACTTTTGCTCTTGCCAACTTGAAACTCCTATTGATCGCGAGAGATTCAATTACACATCGCAAATGGCTGAGTCTATACCCAATATCAGGATCCATCGCAAAGGTATGCATCATGATTCGCCTCGAGTGATCAGTAACTGACGGAGACAAAAAGGCGATGAAGATGCTGTTCTGCGCGCTCACAAGATCGCCACACCTGCATTCCGCGATGACCCCTTATTCGCATGGATATTTTCCGAAGAGCCCGACGTTGATGCACGGCAAAAACGTCTAGAGGTGTTTTTCAAGCCCATCGTAAAGTCTGGCCCTGTATGCGGAGGGTATATTCTCGATGCCGATGATTGGCGCTCCATGATGGTTGTCTCGGAGCCCGGGCAGGATTATGACGGGCTGTTGACCATTATCAAGTGCGGTGGTGTTTCTGCTACTTTGTCTGGTGGATTAAGGCCAACTCTTGTGAGTGACTTCCATTCATATCTCGTCTCTTATGCGGGAGACATGAGAGCAGGATAATGTCAACCATGGACTGACATGTCATGACAGCGTCTCCTACTCCAATATCTCACACAAGTCGACAAGGTCAAGCTCAAGTGCTTCCCAAAATCGCAAATCCGAGAATGCTTTTACATGATTCTTACCGCAACTGAGCCAGATTACCGCAAACAAGGTCTCATGAGCGCCCAGACTAAGCACCTCCAGGAACATGCCAGGAAGGTAGGCAAGCCTGTATGGCTGGAGGCAACATCGCGGTACTCGATGAGCCTGTTCACCAAGCATGGATTCGAGCACATAGAAGACATCAGACTCGGAAAGGGCAATGTAAACGCCCAGGGAAAGAAGGAAAAGGGAGGCGAGGGCGTCTTGATTGCGTGTATGATCTGGTGGCCCGAGGGTGTCAAGGAAGCCATGAACGAGGAGAATGATCTTCAGGAGAAGGACAAAGAGACTGAATAAGTTAGCCGGCGTTCATCTGTATTTCGGTTAACTATCATGAAACAGTAGATATTATGTTTAATGTTAATCATCCGGTTCAACAAGAAGTCATCAGGGAGGAGTGATGAGGCCATCGCCACATCCAGGGCATCCGGCATATACTCAACGGGTCTCAACTCAAAACTCCTCTCCCGCTGGCATAGAAAACACACAGTACCTTCGGATATGATACAATTGATGCCATATCGTAGCACAGTCTGAACCAACCGCGGCATTGCCGGAACCGAGACTGGTCCAATCTACAAGTGGTGCCATGCAGTGGAGTCGAAGCAGGAGTCGACATCAAGACCCCCAGATTTCCCCAAATTCGGTAGCCCTACCAGCAACTTAAAGAAGACGACAGCCGTATGTGAACTCGCTTCAATAAGCCAACTAGTTGACCTTGACGTTGAAATGCCGGCCGGGCATGGTGGGGCCGGGAATGCCCACACGGCCCGGAGCTTCAGTGCAGTGCCGTTCGGGACTTTCTCTGGGTCCGAAACAAGAGCCTCAATGATAGAGCCTCCTTGCTTATCTGAAAAGCTCATCGACTTGCTATTTTTTCGCCCTTTAATTCCAATGGGTCCTTATCTTGTCTTGTCACTTGCGCCCTGTGAATCAACATGTCGTCGTTAATGTCGTCACAATCATCCCCTGTCGTTGGTCGCACCTCATCGTCCAGCCGTCAGCCACGGTTCGTAGACCCGGCCGAAAGCGGACTTCGGCACCGACTCGGTCAAAGATAGTGCAGGCTGACGGTGCGCAACGTGCTTCTTTGCATGGTCGATCGGCAAGCCTCTGCCCGTAAAGAGACCAGACATGACGGCGGGGCAGCTTTGTCTTTGGCTGACAGAACTGCACCTCTTTTTACCCTTTAAGCTTGATGAGTATGAACATGCCCGCGTGATGCTGGCTCGATCCTCTTCAAGTCGGGCATCAATGAGGCAAAACAGCAATGAACCGGGACAGAGCTTCCGGCCCCTATTCCGCGCTCTCCCCTTATCTTACTCCAGAGCCAGGGATATCCGCTTTCGCACGTGGGGCAGGGACTCAAGGAAGCGGATTGAATCTCTGATCCTCGCTCGCCAGGCCTTGCTCACCCACCCGTAGCTCCACATAGCGTTGATACGCCGTGGAAAGAATTTAATGCTCTCCACTTTCGAAGGCCAGGCTGCTGACATGTTGCTATGTCCGGTGCTACGTCCGCCTGAAAAGGTGAACCAACGATGGGTTCTCGGCATCGGTGCCGCATCGGTCGGCCAACAGGGAGGAGGGAGGGTACCCATCGCCGTTCCCAGTTATCAATCCGTTCGGCGCCTCCTAAACTGTTTCTTTGTCCCGTTGGAATCCCTTTCGCGCTCTCTCTGTGCTGTCGTCCTTGTTGTGGTTGTCGCGAGTTCCTGGACTTCTATTCCAGCCAGAGTAGAAGCCGTCTTGGCTAAAGGCATGACAACAATCCCTAGTGAATTTTGCCATCTCCTTCTGCCAAGACGTAGCCCAGAACACCAATTTCCCACCCATCATGACCAAGGATCTTGAAAAGGCGTCGCCAGATGTTGGCGCAGAGACATCATCGTCGTCCTCAACAGCAACATCACCAGTCCTGGAACCCATCAAGACACACGAGACACGTCGCAGTCGTCCGCGCAGCACAGCATCCAGGCCTTCACACGATTCGGACGTGTTTGAGGCCCTAGAACATGCTCTGACCCCAGATCTTGAAACCGAGGCTGAACGAGAAGCTCGTGAACCCATCACCTACACCCGAACTGGCACCAGTATCGCCAGCGCCGCATCGCGACCACCCGACTTTGAAGTCTTCTTTGAGGAAGGCGATCCCGAGAATCCAAGGAATTGGTCGAAATGGTATCGCGCCTGGATCATCGTTGCCGTCTCATACTCTACCTGGGTCGTGGTCCTGTATAGCACGTGTTACACAGCCTCTATCCCAGGCCTAGTTGAGGAGTATGGATCAACTACCACCACCACCACTTTAGGTCTGACGACGTATCTGCTTGGTCTTGCCGTTGGTAGCTTGATTGTTGCGCCGTTGAGTGAACTTTATGGTCGTCAAATGGTGTACTTGGTCTGCTTGAGTATCTGGGCGCTGCTTATTCTGCCTTGCGCCCTGGCAACTTCGCTGACGGAAATCATTGTTGTGCGATTCTTTGGGTGAGTAGCTTTCCTGTCGCATTGGCGTTGAATGGTCAACTAACTAGGTCAACAAGCGCTCTGTTTGGAGCCGCAATGATCTCCAACAGCCCTGGAAGTATTGTCGACATCTCGGATCCAGAGTACCTCGCAGCTGCCATGTCCATGTGGTCGATCGCGCCTCTCAATGGACCATCCACCGGGCCCATCATTGGTGGCTTTGTTTATCAGTATCTTGGTTGGCGATGGGACAACTGGATTGTCTTGATCCTGGGCGGCGCCGGCGTTCTTATGATGGCAACGGTCAAGGAGACCTATCACCCTGCCATCCTGAAGCGAAAGGCCGCTCGTCTGCGAAAGGAGAATGACGACCCTCGGTGGTGGTGTCAGTACGACCAGAGAGTTTCCACTTGGCATCTGATCAAGATCAACATGAGCCGACCCTTCAAGTTGGTCGCAACTGAACCCATTCTGTGGTTCATGGACGTCTGGTGAGTGAAGTTGAGTTTGAGACAGTGATCGTCCATTGTCTCAGTCCTCGGTTGTGATCGACAATTCTAACCAGTGCGCAGGATCTCACTGATTTATGCCATCTTGTATCTCTGTTTCGTCGCTTATCCGATCGTCTTCCGCCAGCACCGCGGCTGGAATGCTGGCATGTCGGGCCTGTCCTTTGTCGGCATCGGCGTAGGAACCATGCTTGCCATTTTCGCCGAACCTCTCCTGCGTCGCTTAATCAACTCGCAGCCTCGAGATCCAGTAACTGGCAGAGTCCAGCCGGAAGCCACAGCATTGGTCATGGCTATTGGTGCCATCCTAACACCTCTCGGTCAGCTCGTCTTTTCCTGGACATGTCTTCCTAGCAGCATCCACTGGGCCGTCCCCATCGCTTTTGGTGTACCTTTTGGCGCAGGTAACACCCTCTGCTTCATCTATGGCTCGAATTACCTAGCTGGTGCATACTCCATCTATGCCGCCAGCGCCCTCGCCGGGAATGCCGTTATCCGAAGTATCGTAGGCGGTGTATTACCCCTGGCTGGACCCAAGATGTACGCAGCCATGACTCCTCAGTGGGCTGGCACACTTCTTGGACTTCTCGAAGTGGCCATGATCCCGATTCCGTTTGTGTTCTGGCGATATGGTGCCAAGATTCGGGCAAAGAGTCCAACAATTCGAGCTCTAAGGGAGGAGCAGGATAGGCTTGATGCCAAGAGGGCGAAGTACCAGAGAAGATTGGAGAAGAAGAAGCAAGAGGTTGAAAGTGACAAGCAAAAGGAGGGGGGTGTTTTGGCTGCAACGGATGGTTCGGGACAGGATAATAAGGCACTCGAACAATAAGAGAGGGAGAATGAATAGGAAACTGGGAAAGGGGCACATACGGAAGTTGAAGGATAAAAAGTTAATGATACCATCCATGTTGTATTTGTTTCATGAGCGAGGAAGAGACATTCCTGAGCAGTCTGATTGGCAATTAATGTTAAACGGAAGGCAAGATCTTCGCAAGTTCCTGCCTGAACTCTCAGCCCGACTTGGATGCTACCGTAAGATACATATGAGGGAGGAGCGAACTTTAATAGGTATGGAGTCCACTACGACAAATAATGATCAATACGAGGAGTATGAGCATACATTCGAGCTGGGCAAAAACTGAAGCAACGGCAAAAAAAGAAAGGTTCTCAATCATTCATATAGGAACAGCCCGATGCGGGGGTCGAACCCGCAACCTTGAGATTGTGTACTCTTGGTAAGAGTCTCACGCTCTACCGATTGAGCTAACCGGGCCTCGAAAGAGGCGTATGTTTAAAAAAAATTGTCGTCGTTGGACATCATACAGCGTAGGGTGCTCATTTTGCGGTCGGGGCGGTTAAAGATAATACTAATATCATCATAAAGGGACCATTAGTCAGGGTTCAGTTGCTTAATTAGAGGGTTCCCTAGTTTATCTAGTATCACTTCTTCTTAACTCTGGTCGTAATATCATTGCTAGTGGTGACCTTCTACCTTAACAATTGGCCATAGTGCTAAGGCAGGCCAACTTGGGCATGACGCTGCTCTGCATAGGCAAGTCATCAACTCGCCAGTTTTCATCCGATCTAGCAAGGGATGAAAAAGTAGCGGCACAAACATTGACGGCCTGAAATGTCGTTCATAGACACAGGACATATCTAACCACATGAGCAACCAACCGTCACACTGTAGGGTAGCTGTCATACAATATCACAAGAAGCACCTAGAGGATGAGGGGCATGAGAAGGAACAAGCACAATAGACTGAGCAGCGAATCTTATCCCAATAGTTACCGTTATTTTTACAAACAATTCAAAAACCTCACCCTTAAGCACGTCTGCAACTAAACCAACTAACCACCCACCCTCAGCGACACAACGAAACGCCATGTTCAAGTAAATAAGCCTGTATTGTAGGCAAGCTGTTGATTGTTCTTCCTGTTTTACCCACCATCCGATCGCGGTACGCCGGCATAAGCCTCCCCATAATAAATGGACCGACTTTTAATGTCCCCGATAGACCTTCCATCGCAAGGACAAACACAAGCTGGCCTATCCACGCCGCATAGGTAGTTGTCCAACATTGTAGATCCTGATACCCATCCTAGAGAGTGTAGGTACCCTCAACACTCGCTTATCACTTCTCCGTCAATATACATGGCACGTTCAATAGGAGAGGCGCTCAGAGCCTTCTCCAGTCAACATGTCATTGCATTGAGTTATTCCTTCTCCAACTGATCCAGCTCCTTAAGAACGGACGACTTGGTGTTGATCTTCTTAAGCTGAGTATCCTCCAGCTTCTCTCCACCAGCCAGGCGCATCTCGAGGTCTTCGATGGCTCGGACCTTCTTCTGAAGACTGCGAATCTTCTTGGCATTGGGGTTCTGGGAGGCATCGGCGGCGGGAGCACCGTTGTTAGGGGCCTGCTGCTGAGATCCCTGGTGTCCGTTGCCATGGCCGTTTCCATGACCGTTTCCGTTTCCGCGGTGAGTGTTGCTGCGGCTGCGGCCCTGGTTGTTTCGGGACTGGCTTCGATGGTTGTTGTGGCCACGGCGCTCGGGGCTGCGACCCTCGCTGCCTGAACCAGCACCACGATCACGGGGAGGGGGAGCCAAGCTGGCTCCGCCGTTAGGTTCGCCCTGAGGTCGGCCCTCTCCCTGGTTGTTCTTCTTGTTACGCTTCTTCTTGTTCTTTGACTTGGACGAGTTCTCATCGCCCACGGGCTCAGCACCCGGAACAGTCCTCACGACTGAAGGGGCTGGCTCAGCAAAGTCGCCCCAGGCACAGCACGGCGCGGGCGGCCGAAGCCGTTGGGGCCAATGTTGGGCAAGCCGTTACTCACGACGTGGGCAGCACCGCCCTCATCCTCACGCTTGAAGTGAAGAGGTGTAGCCAAGCCACGGGCACCGGGGGGACGGTAAGCACCAGCGGGCTTACTGGGGGTCTTGACCGTGCCCAGGTACGTGGTGGCAGAGGCGTGAGGAGTGGGGATGGGGGTGAGAGGATCACCCGGAGCAATGTCCTCGGGGGCCTGGGGCCTCCAGACAACATTGTACAGCTCGACCATGTCCTCGTGGTACATGATGCCACCACTGACGTGCCACAGCTTGACACCGTTGTCCACGCGCAGGCGTGGCGAGGTTGTGGCCGTCATGATGTAACGGCTGTCGGGACTCCATTCGCACACGCTCGGGTTTCCGCTCTCAATGGTGGTGATCTTGCGGAAGTCCTTCTCGAGATCGTACACATCAATCTGACCAGCAAGGTTGCCGAAACCTGCAACCAGAACAAATCGACCGGTCGGCGAGAAAGTAATGGTGTTTCGGGGGCTGATCGGGAAGGAGTGCGTCGCAACGGCCCGGTGGTTGAAGATGGTGGCCTTGGCTGGCATGTAGCCATACACAACACCAAACTCTTTCGAGTTTGGCGACCACGACACATCGTGGATAGGACCATCCTTGTCCAAGGACACGCGAGCGTCGAAAGCGCCGGTGGTGCTGAGCAGATACAGCGTGGTCTCGCCGTAGTAGCTCTTGCCGGAGCGGTCGACGTCGGTCTGCGCCAGCACCAGAAGGCTGGAGCCGTGCTTGTTCCACTTCAGCTGGACCTTGTCACCCTTGAAGAAAGTCTTCTGAGAGATGGGGTTGGTGAACAGAGGGACGTTGAAGACCTTGACGGCGGCGGGTTGACCCTGGGGATATGTTAGTAGGATATCTAGCGGTGTAGTCAGCGTCAGCTCACCTTGCGCTCGGGAATAAAGACTGCAACGGCATGGTTCTGGCTACCGGGAGCGAGGGCGAAGTTAGCAGCCCCCTCAACTCGGAGCTTGTTCCAGACCTTGATGAGGTCGTGACTCTCGTAGAACTGCACCTCGTTGGTGACGAGGCGAGCGCAGTACTTCTCATCAGCGGTGTACTGGAGATTCCAACCTCCCTGTTGCTTCTGGACGAAGCGGCCGAGGGGCTGCTTGTCAGCGGCGTCGACGCCTTCCTCTACGACACGCCAGACCTTCAGGTTCTTGGTCGCATCACCGTTCTCGTCCTTGGCAGGGCGCTCCCAAGTGATGACAAAGGTACCACGAGGAGAGAAGCCGAGCTCATAGACGTTCAGGATGGGTAGAGAGAGGACCTGGGAGCCAGTGGAGGTATCGACGACGGTGACGGGTCTCGGGGGAGGCCCAGCCGAAGAAGCGGGCCACAGGGGGAGTAGGCACAGCACCGGAGGTTGCCCTCGGGCTTGGTGAACCCAGCGAGAGGCTCGTAGACGGGCGCAGCGTCAAAGACGCCGATGGTCTTCTGGGTTCGAAAGGCAAACTGCAGCGGAGACGCCATGGCTAGTCAAAGTCACAGTGTCTCGTGTCTTGCGGGGTCTTGTGGCCGGTTGATCAAATATCTTGTCGTGGGGGGGAGATGTTGCTTGACACACTCTCTCTTTGTCGAGGTTCTTGTAGTCGCGGGAGGGCACCGAGGGTTTGATCGCAATCGTGGGGCGAAGCTTGCTTGGGCTTGGGTGCCGTTGGGATTGGGCGAGCAGCGCGGAGCGAAAAAAGCTAAAAGGACAGCGTCGGGTTGGGTTCTGCGCAGCAAAGAGCAGACCAAAAGTTGTTGCCGCCTGAAAGTTTGTAGAGCGATTACGGGATAACTGCAGCAGCAGCAGCAGCGGTGATTCGCGGAAGCAAGAAGAAAGATGTATGTTGTCGGGCGTCGGTTGTTTTGAGTTGTCGTCTCGAGAAGAGCAGCACAACACAACAAAGGGCGGCGACAGCGGCGGGGGGGTAAGAGGCAGCGGGTGCGTCACAAGCGTGGAATGCGATTGCGTAGCAAAGCGAAGCCTTACTTAACCTGAACCTGCGAGCGAACAGAGTAGACAAAAAAGACGACAAGAACAGATTTGATGCCGGGAGGGAGATGAAGAGAAGACGACGGCAAGTCACCCAAGGGGAGGGGAGGGAGGAATTGGCGCGGCAGGGCCGTGATGTTTTGGGCTGGAGGGAAACAAGAAGAAGAGGAGGAGGAGGAAGAAGGCGGGCGTGGCCACCAGGCGAAATATGTTTTTTTTTTCTTATGCTTTTTTTTTTTGCTTTACCCTTTCCCCCCCCTGCACACGCTCACACTCAAAAAAGACTGCCTGTCTTGTCCCACTCAAGCCACACCCGCCACACTACCCCGACAATAATCCAACCTTTTAGGTGTCGAGGCGTGGTCTTTCTCCTTTCCCACCGCCGCCGTCGCCGCCGCTTCTTGACTCAGCCTCGGCACTTCAATGGATGGATCTCTTCTCCACAACTGCGATGCAACCTCTGCAGAAGAACAAACGAACGAACGAACTGGACTTCAGGTGGCCCTTACAGGGAGGACACACGCCCCAGATTTAGTTGACAGAAGCCAATCATCTAATGGATATCAGTCCGTGCTTTGAGGCCTCTTTCGGGGTGTCCATTGTGAGCGTCTCAATTGATGCCTGATCCTTGATACAGGATGTGCTTCAAGCCGTAACTAACAAGTTGAATTAACAATTAACACAGCGTCTTCGAAAACTATCGATAATCGGAATGCAGCGGATGCTTTGATTCCGCGCTTTAAAACTTTGAAAGTACTTTTTTTCCTTTTTTCTTTAAAAGATAGGTAGTAATAACCTTCTCGGGCTTACCTTCACGACTCAGTCTCAGCTCAGATTCTTCCCACACGATTCATTGCATGCATCACGTCACCACGCTTTCGCCCTCTCACATAATGGGCTATTTATTACCAGTGCTTACTCCCCTTGCAGCGTGGCTGAAAGACTCTGACCAGTCTTTGTCTACTCTTCCAAGGCCAACTAAACTTGAAGGAAAAGTATACGAGATTTTTGAACTGATACGTCTACACAAACCCTGTTATCATTTCTCACAACTCGGTTAATATCCACGGACAAATAACTGGTTGGCTTCTGACAGCCCAACTCTCATTTCATCACCCCTCGAGCCCCCGTGATCAATCCCTCGACACAAACAAATGCCATCACACACTCACTGGACGCCTTTCTAGATTTCATTGTCATGTATCATTGCTACGTGGCACCAGTCAAGTCCTCCATTGTTCAACCAAGCATGCAGTCCCTGACACCAAATTCTCCCGCTATTTTGCTCAACCAACGAGCCATCGACATCGTGGATTACTTCCAATCACGTGGCCTGCGTAATCTGTCATGGGCACTTTTGCTGCTTTATACGACATATCCATCTTTTGGGTAATTACCGGCTGCAAGGGGTATGTGCCTGTCCATGCAGGCTGGACACTATCACCCGTGAATTATGAGCCACGTTCTTCATGCGCCTGTCCGTTCATACTCCCTTGTACTTGTCTTTCCATCCACCCTTTTCAAAAAGCCAGAGAGCTTCGGTTGCATATGCGCGGCTGCCTCTGTGACCGCCCTCACCCATAGCCGCCTCCATCAGAGTCTGCAATACTCGACCCTGCTTAATCGAGGCCCAAACCCCCATGGCGATGGGATCGTCTGCAGACTTTCCCCACTCTCCATTTCCAAGTCGATACATAATTCTCCCAAGTGTCTGGAATGCCATGCATCTTTGTGCTGGGACTGCACTTCTGGCGAGCCGTGCCAGCTCCGCAATTGTGTATCCTGCAGCCTCTGGGGCTTCTCCATGATGATGTAGGCCCTTTGATGAGGGAATAGATCGACTAACCCGTGGGGACAAGAATCGACCTCGAAAGTCAAACCGGAAAGCCGATATCGCGATTTCAGGGTGTGGGTAATAGGGAGAGTCTTTGTCTGCTGGACTGTCCTGGGTGGGAATAGGAGCCATCCAGGCAAGCTTGCTTGGATCGGCTGGGAGGTTAGGGAAGTACTTTTCATGCAGCTTAGCCATAAAGTCGGGGTCGGAGGGTCGACATCAGGAAGGCTTGGAGGAGCTGGGAAGTGAACCGACTTGGGCAGATCGGTGATTGGGAAAATATCGGGGGGTATCTGGGTCGGGGCCTGGTCCTCATCGTAGTCGTCTGCGATCTTCTTTGTCGAGACAGCGGGTGATGCAGATGCCTTCTTTTCTGAGGCTAGCTCCTTCGCAGCTTTTGCATCTTGTGCTGCATCTTCTGCAGCAGGTGTTACCGTGGTCTTGGATGTATCCTCGATTTTGATCTCAGGTGGAGGCTCAAGCGCCTGTGGTGTTTCGGATGGCGGGGGATCGAACGGTGACGGACCGGTCGGCTCATCGATATTGGCTCGTTGCAATAGTCGTTGGATGAGAGCAGGATTCAGTCCGTTCATGATATCGTTTTGCGCTTGGGCGATCTCCGCGGGGCTCATGCTGGCGAGCTTCTGACGGTTCTCCTGGTCGATGCGCTTCTTCTCAACTTCCTCGAAGCCCATATTCGCAGTAAAATCTTGAGATTTATTCGCATCCGGCTGGTTCTGAGGCTTTGACCGGGCGCTGGGTGCCAGGCCGGCTGCCTCGGCGGCGCGCTGCTGTTTGAAGGCAGACGACCTCCATCGTCGTTTGTGTTGTGGGAAGCCGGTAGATGAGATAGGTTGATCGGAGAACTCGACAGGCTTCTTGGCGCTGGAATCGCGCTCGACGATATCACCGATTAAGAGTGTGGGATCCATGGTGTTGTGCAGTCGTTGTCAGGTCGCAGAAGCCAAGCTTAACAATCCTGACCATGCCTTGACGTCTTTTTTCGGTGGAGGCACCGCGGAGAATCTAGAGTGGGGCACGGACTGACGCGACCCCACATTTTCAAAGTGTTTGGGCGGATTATCCGTGTTGAGTGCCACGTGAAATTATGAGATTGGAGAATTCCAAAGGAACAACGAAATTTGCAGGCAGGAATAGCACAAGAGAAACGGCTCTCGGGACAGAGGATGAGCATGATTTGAGCGCAAAAATGCACTCGGAGCTTCCTGTTTGAGCGGGTTGGGTGTTTCTCACATCATTATTCGTCAAATGTCATGCGACATGAGACGGTAAAACGGAGCTGGAATTATCGTGGTCAAGGTTTGGGCTCTGAAACGCGAGTCCCAATTTAGTAAGCCGCCATCCTTACGAGCCGGATGAAAGGTGGCAGCACACAACGCAAAGGACAGCGGGAAGATGGGATTATAGATGTGAATCTGATGGAAAGGGATAAATAACGTGTAACATAGTTCGTTAATATCGTCTTTTCCTTGGACGCCAGAAACACACCTTAAATGGGGATTAAAATAGCAAAGCCCCGGACTGAAGCATGTTGCACCGCCACAGATTGGTGCTGGGGTGGGTGCATTAGCGCCGATCGATCCTTCTTCTTTTCAAAATTCCAGAACCCGTGCGCGGCTGGCAATTTCAATATTGTGCACTTTGAGTTGAAAATGTTCCGCCGCAACATTGAGTTGAAAATATTAAAATCGCGATATAGAGTGTGTAAATATGTTCTGACGGAGTATATTAAACAGTCAAGGAGATCAATATACTTTTTCACTGTTTCCTGTTACGAAATTTAAGTAATTGGTGTGGCCCGTGGGGGAACCTTAATCACCCAGGTAAGTGGAACGTAATTTCCTGATTCAAAGACATTACTCGAGCTATTAACATCGGCACGGTCCAAGGTCATCGGGCGTCCTTTGCTTTTTCATTACGCCCAGAGCCTTTGCTTTTTATCCGACAGACCCCCTTGGTCGCGCAACAGATAAGATCTCGCTGGTCAGGGAAGCACGGGGCACCTGATACGTATGCGAAAAGTGCCGATTGGGTGCTGTAACCCCCTGCATGGTGGTGGTCAATCAGCCAGCGACGGCATGGACAGGTGATTCTCACACAACAAATGCGGAGAGGAATTAGCAGTGTGAGTTTTCAAACGTGAAAATACAAAATAGAACTGTATATCTTTGAGCTCACTGTTTGCCAGATCACCTTGCATTTACGGTTTAAGACAGGAAAACTGGACCTCACAGCCACAAATGACTTTTCCGAAAAAAACAAACATGTGGCTGAGTGGCTGCAGCCGCGTTAAATCCCTGTCGACGTAGCGCGCCTAAGCTTGGTTCAACGTTTGGTTCCCGGACGAGACGGTCCACCCACACACAGCTTTTCCATCCCAAGCCCACAAGCGAAAAGTCGCTGCAGGGGGGTACCCCCGGCAGCGCGCGCCTCCCAGGGATGATGGACACGGCGCGGCGGGTGGGTTCATTGAAGGCTGACCCCGGAGGGAACACGAAAAAAGAAGGGTCACAGTCACAGACAGGCGCAAGGTACAAGTACCCACACCTCGTGCTGCCACGGTTTGGTGGTGGCAGCACGTCCCGGGATACAAAAAGGTACTTTCGAGGTGATTTATTCCTGGTGTTTCCCCACGCTAGACCGCTGACCTGCGTTCACCCACAGCTCGCAGAAGGCTGCTGGTCCCCCTGGGCCCCCTGGTCTTTCCCCTTCCGATGTTGCACATGGACGCTTGGGAATCTGAGGTGGGAGGGCTTGGCTCTGCACCGGCTCGTACCTCTTGTACCTCTATCCGTGCGTCAAAGCCGTCTTGTCTCTGGAGAGTGTTTTCTCTATCAGGTCCCGTTGAGAAAGCATTGCGTGCGTCTCGTCTTTCGGTTTTCCCTCTGGCTCGTCTCGCCTTTTCCCGCCTAGCCCGCCTGCCCGTCGTGTCGTGTCCTGTTGCTCTCTTGATTGAGGTCTTGACCCCATCCCAATTACTTGGCTGACACCCCCCCTGGGCTACTACTCCCCCCCGTTTCGAGGCTTTTGGTGACGAATTCCCTCGCATCCGAAGCCGTATCAAAGTGATTTCCTGCCTGGTCTCGCCCCCCCTTGTGGTGGTTTGGTCCGAATGACTGCGGCATGCCCGTGGCGGCCGGCCTATGGTGTTGTTGTCCACGCCCAGTCCAGTCTTGCCCAGACTGACTGTTCTGTTAGTCTCATGAGGGCACCCTCGGTTGGTCTAATCGGCGTTTAATAATGGAATTTCCCTTGTTGCCAGATGATGCTGGTCCGCCCCCTCGTTTCCCCTCGTGCGTCGTGTCGTGCCGGAGTCGTAGCATTCAAAGTTAGCTGCTCTCTTGTAGAAGCTGCTGGCCTGCCCCGTTTTTCTCCTTCCCGCCAGAAAAATAAGAAATATTGTTGTCGCCCCGAAAAAAAAAGGTAGCCATCCCCATCTCATTTCTCCTCCCTTTTTCCTTCTCCTTCCTCCTCTCTCAACCTGCAATCCTCCACCACCCGCAATTTTCCCCCAACGACGACACATGGGATTTGCTCAAATTCATCAATTCGACATCCTTTGCCTATCGTAATTATCACGGAATCACCATCATCTGTTGCGCCCGGTGCTGCAGCATCACTCGCCCGCCTCGAAACGATTCCTCCCCCACGTCCGACCCCCCTTTTCGCCCGCGCAACACGCATCGCCCGTTTTGGTCGTTGCCCAACTCAACGTCGTGAGGCTATTCAGAGATCCGGACAGCTCCACCGCCCGCACCCGCCTGCCGCTTCTGGCCACTCACAGCCCGTTTCGCTCCGTTACGCTCCGTCAAGCTTTTTTTTTTTCTCCCGCCTGCAACCAGTTTCTGGCGAGACCCGCGCACCCAACCTTGGAAGCAATTCTATTCGTTGTCCCCGTACCTGTACCCGACCTTTTGGTGCAGCTCCGCGCGACCTAGCGTGTACTGTACCACCCACGCTCCGCCCACCGCTATTCGCTGCCTTTTCAATCAACCTTTGGTGGTTTTGTTTGAATCACAGCCTTGCCCGTTTGCGCGCGACCCAACAACGCCTTGTTCGATTTCCTCTTTGCAGCGCATGCGTGTTTCTTATTTCCTACACGGGTAATAACCACTTTTTCTTCTTCTCTTTTTGCTCCCCACCATTTCAGGAGCCTTTTCAACATCAGCACGCGGTGCATTCAGGTTCTGGACGATTTCAAGATCCTGGACTATTAAAGGTCGTTCGTTTCCCATCCTTGCCTCGGCATGGCCGCGACAGCTGCCGACACGTCCATGTCGCGATACGACTCGTCAGCCGGCGAGCTGTCCTCGCCGCCCTCGGGCTCCCTCTCAGAGCCTGGCTCTCCATCGCGACAAGCTACGGATAGTCGCGTCCCCCAAGAATATGACGAGATCGTGGTTGTTTCAAGCGATGGACAATATCAACACATTGGCCGGAATCATGGACAAGGCCGACCCCCGCTCCCCTTGCCGCCTCAATCGGGCACCGGACCTCCCAGGAGATACGCTCTGGTCGACAACCAGTGGGTGCAATTGACGGCTGCAGGTGTCCCACGAAAGAAGCCCGGCCGCAAGCCCGGAACCATTGTGAAACCTAGAAACTCGGATGGTAACGAAATCGCTAAGGCTGCTCGTAAGCCTCGCAAGCCGCGCGATCCCAATGCACCTCCAATGCAGCGCAAACGCAAGATTGCGCCTGCCGATGCCGACAACGAGATTGCTGCCGATTCAAAGTCCCTGGCTGCCGCCGCATCCTCTGCTTCCCGCCAGCCACGTGTTTCGGATGTCTCAAACGTGTCAGCCTCATCACCCGTTCAACATCACCAGCAACCGGCTTCTTCTCACCAGACCGAGCAGCGCTATTCGCCCAAGATTCCCAAACGAGAGCACTTCGGTTCTATGCAGAGCATTTTGAATTCGGATCCTCCGGCCGAGCGACCGTCGTCCCAACCACAGCCCCAACCAAACAATTCCACTTCTATGCCTGTTCGCACCAGCGGCCAAAGTTACGACCCTATCCGTGGGAATTACGATCCTGTTCGGGAAACAATGGTTTCTCATAACCCATTCGGCTCTACTTCTGGTTCTCCTCGAGCTCCTTCTCAAATGCCAAACCGCTCCCCAACGATTGCAAGCTTACTTGGCGGCGGTGATTCTCGTAGCTCATTCCAGCCGGCTTCGAATCAGCCCCGTTTCCAAGCACAAGAGCCCTCACAACCATCATCTCCCTCAAAGGAACCCCAAGGAATTTCTACACCTACACCATCATCACGATCACTTGTTCAGGAGGTTAAGAAGGATCCGCCTCCGCCACCACCACCTGTCCAGCGCCCAGTTATTAAAGAGTCTAATTTTACTACCATCTCCAACGGCCCTATCAAGCGATCATCTCCGAAGCAGAAGCCGCATACCGGAGTTTCAACTCCCAAGACCGACAACCTCGACGACATGCAGGAGAGCGAAGGCCGTTCTATTCTCGACTTTGGGCGAGCCAAGCCTGGGGAGGAACTCCAGGCCCCAACCATTGTGCTCAGCGTCCCAATTCAGGCTGGAGAGACGAATCGTTATGTCAACTTTATGCGCATGGCTGAGGATCGATACGGATGGGACGCTCTTCACCCTCGCCTGGCGGCCAACCGGGACCGCAAGGCTCGAATTGCCGCTGCAGCCGCCTCCCTGGAAAAGGCGGAATCTGGCCGCGAATCGGGTGATGAAATGTCCGTTGATCTCTCCGACGCCGAGGCTAGCAACCCCGACAACGGTGGCACCAGCGGCCCCGACGCCCAGGCCAAGCCTAAGAAGAAGCGAAACTTCAAGGAGGATCAGTACGACGTTGATGACGACTTTGTGGACGACTCAGAGCTTCTGTGGGAGGCCCAGGCGGCAGCCAGCCGTGACGGATTCTTTGTCTACTCTGGACCCCTGGTGCCTGAGGTTGAGAAGCCCGCAGCTGGGTATGTATTTCCGAATGCGGTTGATGATGACGAATCACTAACAAATCGCAGTCAAGAAGGTCCTCCCAAGCGTGGTCGTGGTGGACGAGGCAGTCGAGGTGGCGGTAGAGGAGCGTCAACTAGAGGCGGAGCTGGCAGTGGCCGTGGAGGCGGTCCTGGATCTCGCGGAGGCTCAGTGACACGAAAGCCTCGCATCACTAAGCAGGAAAAGGCGCAGCGCGAACGCGAAAAGGCTGAGCGTGAGAGCATGGCGCAGCTGGCTAAGACCCCGACTCACGGCTACTCACTGAACCCGACCACTCCCTCATTCGCCGTAAGCGAATTGGGCGCTTAGAGGGCATTTACGATGGTCCCAAACGACTTACGCAACGATGAAGCTACATAGCTTCTCACCTTGAAGGCGCGGCCTTAATGAAGAGGCCTTGGCCTTGGCTCGCTGCCGTGCTGAGCATACACCCCTGCTCATAATGTACAGGCATCCTCGATACCTCACTTCAGACTTGATTCCGCCTTCTTTTCTTTTCTTTGTTTTCACTATTTCTGCTTTGCGAAGCATGGCTGGCCCGGCATGGCCTCCTCTTTTTTTTTCACTTTTCTTTCGTGTTTTTTTTTTTTTTGAACTGTTGGAGAATCGGCGCGCGTGTGGGATTTCGCATGTATGAAGGGGAAAAACCTACCAGGTCTCGGAATCACGGCGTTCACTGGGTTGTGGATGGATCGTTTGCAACATGGCAAGAAGGCACGAAGTGAAGAAAGGATCGGGGATCTTAGAAGGGATGGGGTTCGGGCTCCTCTTCGGAAGAAGGACGAACGAACAGGCGATGAGGCGTCAACAGTGAGCCACACAGTCTCCCAAACGATGAGGCTTATTCACAGGGGCTAGACAGATGTGTTTAGAGTAGGCGTTGAGTTGAATGAATGTGAAGATGACAAGACGACAGATGGTTGATATTGAAGCACTTTGCTTGGTGAACATGTTGTTTGACACATTCTAAGTGACCATGTTGATGAAGCTTATGAGACTCCAATTGTGTGCCTTGATAACTATGTTGATAAAGTTTATGTTTATGCAAGTAATTCTTGTCATGTCTTGAATAAATAAACCAACTTCTTCTAGTTGGCACTATTGGACTCCTCTTCAAGTATCTTGGCTACCTAGATAAATCACCTGTGATATATAGTTTCACAGCACACACAAAAGAGACAACAAGGGCCTTCTTTGCAAGCACATGCATCCGCCAAGTCGCTTTTTCTCTTCTTTGTCCTATGCTCATCCTTTCATGATTCAACCCCAAAGTAAACCAATCACTCCTCCTATTGCTCTTTGTAATCTCCTTCTGCTATCTCAACGTCTCCAAACCATCTCTCAACTCTCAAGAAAAAAGCTCTCTTATGCCAGAGTAAACTCGGAAACCTCACCCATCTCATTGGCCTGTTGATCGCCAACCTTGTAAGATGCCCGCCATCGGAGCTTGGCCGAGGTGACCTTTTGAGCGTGGTTGCCTGCGTGCCAGACCTGGACTTCTTGGGTGATGCCCCGGGCCTGCTTGGGAGCGAGGTCACGCCCAGTCTGAGGCTTAAGTTGAAGCTCGTAGCCCTAGAAACAGGTTAGGTTGGTTTTTTTAGAGGGATGATAAGAGTGATACATACCTTAGTGACGGCAAGCTGGAAGTGAAGCTCGCTGATGGGTTGGGCTACGTTGTTGGAAAAGGCAAATACGATATTGATGGCATTAGCGGCGGCAGGTGACCGGATGGCACGAAGCTCGATACGGAGGCTCGTGTTGCTGACGGTTGCCTGGTGCTCCTTGGGCTTAGCGGGCTCAGGAGGCAGCGCCGAAGAGAAGCTCCATTCGTCATCGTCATTGGAAGCGGCTGGAGCCTGCGGCGGCGCGGGAGATGCCCGCTGCGAGCTGGAGAGGCCAGCGCCGAGGGCAGCGAAAGGATCAGATGCGGGCTGTGGCGGAGGCGCATGGACAGATTGCTGAAGGAGAGAGGGCTGTGGTGTAGCTGACTGGGACACGGGCTGTGAGAAGGAGGCGAATTGAGAGAAGGGGGGAGGAGTTGGTGTTGAGACGGGACCCTTGGCCGAGTTGTCCTGGGTCAGGGAGGAGAGTAGAGCAGGACCGGGGATGTCTAAGATGGTGGTTAGCGATCTGATACAATCCGTCGATGGCCGTTTTGAAGTCATAACTTACTCTGATTTGCGCCGAACCCAAGAGCGATACCGCCGCCTTGTCCAAAGCTGCCAGAATCTCCTCCAATATCCAATCCAAGGAGATCATTCTCGATACCAGCAGTACCAGAAGCTGGCGCAGGGGAGCTGCTCGACTGGGCGCCATTGGCATTGGACGCGTCGCCATCAAAGTCGATGAGTGATAGCTCATTAGCCGCGCTTGATGAAGCTGCCGCAGCCCCTGAAGCGGAGGAGGGAGGAGGAGCGCCAGCGGCAACCTTGGCCGCGGCCGCGATGTCGCCCTTCTTCATCAACTTATACCGCTCCACCGTCCGATGTATGCTGTCATTAATCTCCAAGAGTTTGGCGACGGCCTCATGGTCGTCCGACTCTTCCTCACACATCTTCTGGATCTTGGGTTGGGCGCTCTGCAGGGCAGCGGCCAGCTCGCTAAAGACATCGCCATCCTGCATCGTATCGCCCTCTTGGAAGGCCTCCAGCCGCTCCTCCAGTAACCGTGCCTTGGCCTGGATCTTACCAACCTCCTCAGCGGCCTTTGCGCGGTAGTCTGTCTTGGATCGCGTATCGTAGCCGGCCATGATCTTCATGAGACGGTTGGCCTCTTGGAGGTCCTCAGGGGTTCCCCGCCGAATGAGCTCTTGAAGCTTGGCCGATTGCGCCTCGCGCTCCTCCTCTTCCATCTCCTCAGCGGATTTTAAATTCTAATAGACAAGATGAGCACGGGATATAGCTGATTTGGGTAATTGGACACTTACATCACTGGGGTTAAGAACAGCAGCGTCTTCTCTCCGCACTTCTGGAAAGACATAACCCTTATAACTCAGCAACCGGTGCATATCCCTGATGAAGCCTAAATCCTCCTTGTATCGACTCGTCTCGCATATCGTTCCTCGCCACTCTTCAATCGCCTCGAGTATCTTGGCCTGTACACGGGTTGGTCGAATTGGGGGCCGCTCCGGAAACCTCCTGACAAGCTCATTGAGAAACTCTTTGGTGCCGATCTGCAGATGGAAGGGGTATCCGCAGTTCTTGACGCAGATATCGAGCAGGCCGAGGGCTAGCAGGGCAACGTTGGGGTTGCGGTTGTTGATGTACCCGACAATGGCAGTTGCGGCCTCGCGAGGAGCACTGCCCTTTTTGGAGTTGATGAGATCCGAGATCTCGAGGTTGAGGGCGAGATTGGGCTCGTAGTTCTCGGGACTGCAGGCCGCCTGGATAAAGCGCTGCAGCTGTGAGGGGGTGCGGCCGGAGCCAGCATATTCACCCCAGCGGTCGCGAGCCCCAGCGCGAGCAGAGGCGGCTTCCATGGTATACAGCTGGTGTCGAATAAGCGATATAAGCGGAAGCTATTAGAGAAGGCGGATCGAGTTGCGCGCGCTGGCCGGACGGTACAACACAATTCGAATACGAGCGTGAGCTGGTCGTAAGGCGGATGAAAGCCGACAGCGGGGAGGAAGGCAGGGTATATAGAGCTCGAGGTCGAGGGGATGTGGATCAGGCTGTTGGAATGGAAGCCTGAACTTGAAGGAGTGGTATCAAGGGAACGAACAGGTTGAAGCTGTTGACCCCGTTACCGTCGCTGGAGCCTGTAGCTGTCGACGTGGTTGAAGGACTCGAGTCGACCCCGTCTTGAAGCCAACAAACAAGGGGGTTATTGAGACTGACAGCTTGCGCTAAAGAGGCACCCAACGTGGACTACCTGGACCGTGGATGGACATGATGTGCTGAGAACGTGGCACTGTGGCTGGCTTTCCACCGGAACTAGAGTGGAGAGCGGGAGAGTGGCTGCAAGGCATCGGTAGGTGAAATGTTCCGTTCCGATAATTGATGCATTCCGGTTACAGCGGGCTTCCAGGGACCTTGGCGCTGAAAGAGCTTCCCGTGCTAGGGTCCCCTGACGTGCTGCGGCCCATTACCCTCCACTATTTGCCCCTCCATTTAACCCCGCCATTCATGTTTCTAGAGGTCGGGTCAAAACCTATTAGAGATTCTTGGGGAAAGTAAAAAAAAAAAAAATAAAATATCGTCACGACATTCCATTCTTAACTTTGACTAGCACCCAACGGCGACTTCAATCTATCAACTACACGAAAGCTACTAGCCCATCAACTTGATCATGGTCCGTCACAAGAAAGACTTCAACTCCAAGGGCAAGAAGGGAGGTCATGGCCCCCCGCGCCCTCGAGCACCCCGCAACGATGAAGACGGCCCTTCATCACGCCCAGCCTTCAAGGCCGCCTGCTGGGACCTCGGCCACTGCGACCCCAAGCGCTGCTCGGGAAAGAAGCTCATGAAGCTCGGCATGATGCGCGACCTCCACCTCGGCCAGCGCCACAACGGCGTCATCATCACCCCCAACGGCAAGCACGTCGTCTCCCCCGCCGACCGCGAGCTCATGGACCAGTATGGCGCTGCAGTTGTCGAGTGTTCTTGGGCGAGGACGAAGGAGGTTCAGTGGAACAAGGTTGGGGGAAAGTGTGAGCGCTTGCTGCCGTATCTCGTCGCTGCGAATACCGTCAACTACGGCAAGCCCTGGCGGTTGAACTGTGTCGAGGCTCTCGCAGCAGCTTTCTATATCTGTGGTCACCCGGAATGGGCGGAACAGATCCTAGAGCCCTTTTCGTACGGGCCGTCATTCCTCGAAATCAATTCCAGTCTGCTCAAGCGCTATGCCGCATGTACCGACGAGGCTAGCGTGAAGAAGACCGAGGAGGAGTGGATGGAGCAGCTGGAGAGGGAGTATAACGAAAGCAGGGAAGAGGGTAACGACGATATCTGGGCCACCGGAAACACCAACCGGAGACGTATGGACTCTTCCGATGACGACGACGACGATGATGACGAGGAGGGCTCTGACAAGGACGACGAGGGCAGCATAGATGGAATATATTTGGGCAAGAAACCACAGAAGCCCATCGTGGAAGAAGAGGAGGAAGAAAAGGACCGCTATGCAATATCCGACGACTCGGACGACGAAGACGCAATGGCCGAGATCCGTCGCAAGGTCCTCGCCTCGAAGACTTTTACAAACCCGAACCAAGACGATGACAAGAAGCCCGCCACCATCCCCAACCCGCATCAGCAGCAGCAGCAGTTCAAACCTGCCACGGATGTGCAACCAGACTCGGACAATGGTGATAGTGACGAAGATGAGGATGACGAGTTTGATAACATCATTGAGGCTACTCCCGTGACGGACCGTATTGGCTTGGCTAAGCTGGAGAAGGAGCGGTCTCAGGCTACGGTTACTACGAGGACTTTTTCAGCAAATGCCGTTGGGGCGCCGTATAGACGGTGATATAGGGAGATCTGAAAGAAAAGGGGGCCAGGTTGAGGAGATGGGCTCGATGGGAGGACAAAACAAAGTCCATTTTCAACTTGATTTATGATAGCATGAGAATGTAGGCATAAAAGTTGGAAATATGAATCATGATCTATTAATCTCGACATCTTTACATAAATATTGAGATTGTTGATATATATCGCCCTCCATCCATATACCCCCCTTTTTCCATACATGACCCTCCCTTATTCCCTTCGTCAGACCATGCTTCATTTAAACTATTCATACACATCCCCTTCCTCTAGGGAAGAGTCTCTACTTTTGTGATTTCGTACACTTAACACACTTCTTTTTTTACACTCTTGTTCTTACAATGTGCGCTTCTCCTTGAGGACCTCGTATGTCTGGATCTGGTCGTCGATCTGGAGGTCCTGGAAGCCTTCGAAGCCGATACCGCACTCGGTACCCTTGCCCATCTCCATGACGTCCTTCTTGACGTGCTTGAGCGTGTCGATTTTGCCTAGACGAAACAGTCAGTATAAGAACAAATATTCAAAGTGGGGTCTTTCTAGAGGACAAGATGAAGAAGAAAAAAGGGGGCCCAATAGGGGGCAGAAACTCACCTTCATAAACGACCTCGCCGGCTCGGATCACCTTGACCATCGAGGTACGCTTGATGGATCCGTTACGAATCTTGCAGCCGGCAATGGTCTTCTGCACACGCTTCTTGATGTTGATGGTAAACAACTGCAGCACGTCGGCCTCACCCAGGACCTTGTGCGAGATGTTGTAGGGCAGGAGGTCCGAGAGGGCGGCCTTGACGTCGTCTACCACGTGGTAGATGACGCTCTGGTCGATGATGCGCACGCCCGCTTCGTCTGCGCGGTGGCGGATGTGGGGGAGGACCGTGTTGTTGAAGTTGATTATGATACTCTTGGACGCGGCCGCGTGGTCGACGTCGTACTCGGAGATGAGACCGGCAGAGGATCGCAGGATCTTGGACTGGACTTCGTTGTTGCCCAGCTCCTGCACGGTGCCGCATACCGCCTCCACGGAGCCGACCACGTCGGCCTTGACGATGAAGTTTTGGTACAAGATACCAGGCTCCGACTTGCTGGGATCCGCCTCACCGTCCGCCTCGGCGCCTTCAGCCTCTGCAGCCTCCTCCGCTGCGGCCTTCTCACGTTGGCGGTGCTCCTGCTCAGCGAGCTGTTGCGAGCTCTCCTCTCTCTCGGCCATCTCCTGACGGTACTCAACTGCCGTCTTGGCCTTGCTCTCGTCAGGAGCCTGGATGACCTGTTCACCAGCCTCAGGAAGGTCACGCCAGCCCAGGACCTGGACAGGTGTTCCAGGTGGTGCCTCAGGGATCTCAGCGCCAGCTTCGTTGCGAAGACCACGAACCTTGGCCCACGTCTTACCGGCGACAATGTAGTCGCCAAGACGCAAGGTTCCTCGCTTGACAAGCACCGAGGCGACCTTGCCAGTCGGCTTGACGCTGGACTCAAGGATCCAGCCCTCAGCCATACCGTCCGTCTCTGCGCGAACGTCGAGAATTTCGGACAAGGTGACAATGTTCTCCTCAAGGTCATCCATGCCCTTGCCAGTCTTGCCACTGACAGGGACAACCTGAACATCACCTCCAAAGTCCTCAAGCTCGACCCCGTTTCGGGAGAGGTCGAGCTTGACCTGCTCAACCCGAGCGTCCTCCTTGTCGATCTTGTTGATGGCGACAATAATAGGGACCTTGGCAGCTGAAGCGTGCTTCAGGGCCTCTATCGTCTGAGGCATGACACTATCGTCGGCGGCCACAACTAGCACCACGATATCGGTCACGTTGGCACCTCGTTGACGCATGGACAAGAAGGCTGCGTGACCTGGAGTGTCGAGGAATGTGATTTGCTTTCCAGATGACATCTGAACCACAAAGGCACCGATGTGCTGTGTGATACCACCATGTTCCTGAGCAGCAATTGACGACTTGCGTAGCCAGTCAAGGAGCGTTGTCTTTCCATGATCGACATGACCCATGATGGTGACCACAGGAGGGCGACTGGGCAACAAGGATGGGTCCTCTACCGCTGGCCGAGGCCGTATATCTCGCTGAGAACCAGTATCAACGGTAGGATCAAACCCATACTCCTGAGCAACGAGAGCTGCCGTGTCACCAGTCATGATGGTGTCGTTACTGAGTTCTTCAAAGCCCATGGTCTCGAGATCATGTAGAAAATCTGCATTCCGGATTTGAAGCGCCTGGGCTAGGTTGGCCACGCTGATGTACTCAGGGAGGAAGATGGGCACTGGCGCATGATCGGCCTCTGCCTCAAGACGCTTCTTGGCGTCCTTGTCAGCCTTCTTGCGTTGCCTCGACTCCCATCGACGAATGGAATCCTCATCCCAATCTTCATCGTCTTCTTCATTCTGCCGTCGCGTGTTCTTAGGGCGCTTGCCCTTCTTGCCTCGTCGATCGTCAACCTCATCATCGGCCTCGAAACGAGACTTGCGCCTCGGTTGCTGCTCCTGCGGCGCTTGAAGATCCTGGGTCCAGAAATCTTGGACTGCACCAGACGGAACCTGCTGGCTACCAGATCCAGAGGTGGTGCCGGGCTTTCCACGGAAGCCACTGACTCTGGTCTCAAGTGCGTCCCAGAAATCGCCACCTTGCTCCTCGACGCTGGTGCTCTCGCTTGTCGTTCGCGCGGCACGCTTCATCTCCTTCCAAGCGTCTCCGGTGGACCTCTCAGGTGTTACAGGTTGCTTCTCGGACTTGGCCTGTGACTGTGGCTCGCGAGCCGGTAATTGCGTGTCAACCCTGCGAGAGCTGAAAGCCCCCCAGGCAGGCGCAGCTGGAGCAGCTGGAGCAGCTGGTTTCTCAGGCTCATTGCTAGACCAAGCCTTGGGCGTCGCCACTGGAGCGGGGGTACGGTCCGTCTTGAAAGCCTCTGCAAGGGCCGACGTAAGAGCAGCCATGTTTTCAGCCCTGTTATCAGCCTTGTTTTGGCGCATCTGCTTCTTGTTCTTCTTCTTGTCATGGCCCTGACTTGCCAAGGCTGTTTGGGGAGGCTCTGGGACTTGTGCGACGGGTGCCGGCTTCTTGGGGGCGAGTCCCATCCTACTACGAGCTTCGAGCTCATGAGGGAGAAGCGAGGTGGGTTTGGAGGCATCTGGTGTCGATTTGGCGACTCCAAAAGAGCCAAAAGACCCTACTCCAGCCCCAAATCCTCCAGGAAAGCCTCCTCCCGGGAAGCCTCCCGGTTTGGGAGGGGATCCTTTATCGTCCGGCCGATGAAGCGGGGAGCTCGTCGAAAGGGCTCGCACGCCCAGAGACTGCGTTGGATGGCATGTTAATAGCCCGGGTGCACCGGCTGATATTATAGAAGTTGATGCATGGCGATCTCTGAGCTGTGCTTCCCTCGGCGAAAGCTTGAGACGGCAGTAGGCGCAAACGAAGGAATTACCGCGTCCCTAGAAGTCGAATTAGCAATTGGCAATTGAGAGGGCATTCAACAAACTCACCTGCAAGGCACGGGCTCTTAACATGGCCACGATAAGGGATTGACAGACTGGGGGCAAGTCTGTCTCGACATTTGGCGTGATGGTGGGTTGTGCTCAGATCTCGAGCTCAAGTGCCATTCAATGGATCATCGGCAGAAGCAGACCCGGCTTTTTTTTTTCAGCCACACCCAGCGGCGTCGGCGTTGGGATTGTCCGCCACATCACGGCCACGACACCAATAGGGGACAGGTGATTTGGATGGATGACAATGAATTGATCAAAACTAGAGCTAAAATTGCAAAATTAAATGTTTCGAGGTTATGATTATTCATATATGTAGTATGTAGTTTTTGAAACTTGGCCCGGCTCAATTGATGCGCGCATGGGCAAGAGACACCTGTCGGACATGACAAGGTCTGTCCTGACATTTTTGTGGACCACTATCGCTCATCTCTAGACAACACATCTCACAACTCTTTAACACTAACACTCTCTTTAACCTCCAACAACTCCAACCTCCGACACTCAGTCCAGAGCCAGACACCACACAATATGGCTCCGAATAAGAGAGCGGCCAAGTCAAAACCCGCCAATTCCTCACCAAAAGATGGCGCACCTCCTTCTCCTTTCAAGAGGCCCCCGGAAGTCCTGGAGCCCTTCATCAGCTCCCTTTCGGAGAAGCATGTCTACATCACCCACGTTGATTCCAAGCCCGCCGACCTAAAGCGCAAGATCTTTATGGTTCCTGTTGGCATGAACATTGTCGTCGTCTTGCTCTTTGTCCTACGCATGTACTGGATCGTCCCCTGGTACTGGCAGCTCATCATGACGGGCCTTGGTCATGACAACGAGACGACCTTGAATACGGCTGAGTCAACATGGTCCGAGATTTCTTGGGAGATTGGTAGACGCGCCTTTACCATGATGGTCGACTTTATCCTCCTTATCTTCGTCTGGCCCTGGCCCATCGAGTTCGTCGCCGGACAGGCTCGTGGAAACCCTTGCCAGTGGAGATGGCAGGTCGGCTTTCGCGCAAAGGAGATCTACGTGCGCCGCAGCCGGGAATGGGACCAGGTCATCAAGGACCTTTTCGCCGATGAAGATTCGAAGAAGATCCTCTTTGCCTACGTCCAACAGGCAACATCCCCCATGCTCCAGGAGCAAAAGACTGGCTACCTCCTCATGAACGGCCAGTGGGACCTCGACTGGTCGCGCATGATCCTGGCTCACCGTATGGTCGACAAGAAGGAAATCGCACTGGATGCCTTCAAGAGCGTTGTTCTGGTCCACCACCCCGACTACGGCTGGATGTCCTACGATCCGCGAGGTCCCACTGCGTCGAGCGAGGACGAGCGACGCCGCCAGGTCTTTGCCTTTAGGGATGCGCTTGTGGAGCTTGGAAAGGAGGACCTGTTCTACCGCTGGATTGAGATTGTGCAGTACGAGGCGACGCAACCTGGCGGCTTTGGACCTGAGAAGCAGGAGGCTGCGGCCAAGAGGATTCGGGAGCTATTTGAGGCGCAGAACATTAACTTTGATGAGCTGTGGAGGAAAAGTGTTGGGCCAATCCCATCTTGAGGGAGTATAGCAGGCAGAATCGCATTGTATTATACACTGTCCAACTACCTATATAAAGAACATCACCAAAATCGGGCGACATGGATATCAAAAGGCATGAATAAGGAGACGGGCGCAAAGCTGGTAAATACAAAAAGGGGAGAGAAAGCAAAAATATGAATATCAATTTTGATAAAAACACCAAAAAAGAAATTATTCGCGCTGCTCCCGCTCTTTCAGCGTCGAGACTACAGCGCGCCCTGCTTTCGCGAAGTATTTGTTTTCGCCGGACTCCAACCTCGAATGCTGTCCGTCTAAGGCGGGCGTCCCCGGGATCCTTAGCCGGCTCAGTCCAGGGGCTGGCGGCGTGTATGAAGACGGGGCCTGGATCAACCAACCTAGGTTCGAACTCATGACCTGGGCAGCCTACCCCGTCGGGTAGCTGGTTCCAAACCATGCGCTCTACTGCTAGACCAGTTGCCGGCCTCCTGTCCGCTGTTGTAAAATGCTCCGGGGTTTTGAATGATAAAGGTACCTGGGTTGAGGCGGGGTTGCCTGGCGGGCAGCTGACTGACAGTTGTGCACCCTGTCGGCCAACACACGGGCAGCATCACCGCCTAAACCTAAGGCGCCACAGCGGTGGCCCGTACTCGAAGCGAAAGCTGCCCAAAGGGGAAGGGATGTAAGTCCATGCCAGACATAACAACGTACTGTCCTTGGTTGACCATGAAAATAGACAGACGACAGGATGCTGAGTCAATGACCATATCAGGAGGTGCACCGCTTTTTTCCAACTCATTTCAACCAGTTGATATGCCTGAGATGATTGATCCGGCCATCATGAACGCGAGGAGCCATGGTCATTTGACATGATTCTAATGTGGTATGTCATGCCACAACTTGATATCCAAATAACCCAACCAGCCCAGGCACCCCTGACTTCAGGAGGCAGGGCTAAGCGCGATCCAGGGCAATGACGAGAGCCAAGAGTTGCATTTTACACCCTTGGAATTACTCGGCAATGTTGATGAAAGGATAATTCGATGTAGTTACGGCGGATATGGCTCGCGAATCGGTTTAGGGTCTTGAATCGTTGGGTCAAGGTTTGCAGAGGAGATCGGTCGACAGGATGGACGGAGGAGGAGGTTTGCTAGCAGTGAGCACCGTGTTATACCTGTAGATTAGAAATTAGGGCATTTGAAGCATGCTGAACATGTCCTGGTCACCATCTCATCGAGGTCAATGGATGGCTTGAGGTGAATTTGATGAGATGAAGTTGAAATTGTGTGTGGTGGTGTTTCTTGGCTTTGTGGCTGACTAAGAGGACCAGATTAGCGCATTGCGGCGACTGGGTGGCACGTGCGGAGAATCCCTGGCTCCAGTCCTTTCCTAATGGGGCCATTGCTACGGGCTAAGGTACGTATCGTGTACGTAGGGCGGTGAAACAGCTTGCGTTTAGAGGGAAACATTGAGAGAGAAGCTCCGGAGAGCCAAGCTGGCAGGATGTCATTTGGGGAATGAGGCTGAGATAAAGGGAGGATTGGAGCTGTAGGTGGGGAGCCGACTATTTACACCAAGGGGGGAATGCTGACTGTACCTACTCTCCCTCTGAGAGGAGAATCCTGCGCGGAGATCAATCAATCTATCCACAGCCTAGTCTGGACTCGGCGATTGCTGTTCTTGGATGTTACAGGTAGAGAGAGTCGTGTGCGAGCTGTCACAGTCTAGATCCCTTCACGCGACTTGAGATTCAAGCTCTTGGCTTTGTGAGATGCCTCGGGAAGGTGTAAAAAATCATGTAAAAGAGTGTATTCGTGTTTTAAACGGCTCAAAAAAGATTGGCAATCTCGTATTCCCTCGTCTCCTTCCCTGCATTGCCCTCGGCCTCGTTCCTGCTCCCTTCCTTCAAAGAGGTCACTCACAGGCAGGCGTCCTATCACTGGACACCCTGCGCTGATGCGGAAAATCCCCCTCGCCGGCCGCCAGCGTGTAAGGTAAGGTACCTTGGGTCTGCCTTGAGCAGATACACCATCTCATCAGGCTTCAGCTTTGAGACCGATTTGCATTCTGCATTCTTTTTTTTGCTCACCGCCGCCAAGCCTACTGTTCTTCCTCTTACTAACACTCTCGCCAACCCGTTAGAAGCCGTTGAAGCTTGTCCCGTTATTTACTACGGATCATCGTCGGCTGAGAAGCGACCTGACAATCAACCAACCAACCCCTGCTCTAGCGTCCCCCCAAGAAGCCAGGTCAGTCAGTATTTTTCTCGCCGCGACATTGACATTGCATTGGCAAGTAGCATTCAAACAAGACGAGACAGGCCAAAACAGCTTCTTCCTCTGCCCTTGGCTTGCCGTTTCGTGCTGTGCTAGGGCCCCCTTTGTCTGCCTACTCAACTGTCACTGGCTGGGTGGCTTCCAGAGCTAACAGACAGACCAGTCCCAAAACCCCTAATTCTTGGGCGCGCCAACCCACCCCATTCAGCCCAGCCCAGTCCAGTCAATCAAGTTCCCGGCCATCAGATTGCCCCTTCAACGTCGCCTCGACAATCCAACTTCTCCCGAATAGCCTCGCTCGCCTCCGACTCGACTCGGCTCGGTTCCTCTTCCTCCTACCGTCAAATACCCCCATCCATCTATCCTCTTCGACATGTCATCGGGATTGACGCGACGCCGTGGTGCGGGCGGCGCAGGTCCCTCAGCTGAGGGAGACGCCAGCAACGGTTCTGGCCCCAGAACGAGCACCCCCAACACTCGGGACAGCGGCCCCGAGACGAGCTACGAGAACACCGAGAATGGCCACAAGATCGCATATGATCCTCGAGACATTAGCGAGAGCGCTGAGCGAAGCAAGCAGCCCAAGCTCACCCTTATGGAGGAGGTTCTGCTGCTTGGTCTCAAGGATAAGCAGGTAGGCACATGCACCAAAAATGCTTCAGGGCAGCTGTCCTGTTTTGCCTCGGGAGCACGACTCTAACCACAATTCTACAGGGCTACCTCTCTTTTTGGAACGACAACATTTCCTACGCCCTCCGAGGATGCATCGTCATCGAGCTCGCCTTCCGTGGTCGCATCGCAATGGAGAAGGATGCTTCCAGGCGACGATTCCCTCTCGCAGACCGCAACATCGAAGTCATAGATGACGCCCTCACCGGCGAGGTCCTCCTCGACGAAGCCCTCAAGATGATGAAGCAAAGCGAAAAGATGAGCGTCGCAACCTGGATTGACCTGATGAGCGGTAAATAGCCCTGCCCTAGCTGACGAGTATCGAATTCTCCTTGCTAACGAC
Source organism: Fusarium ambrosium (assembly GCA_003947045.1). Classification (NCBI taxonomy): domain Eukaryota; kingdom Fungi; phylum Ascomycota; class Sordariomycetes; order Hypocreales; family Nectriaceae; genus Fusarium; species Fusarium ambrosium. Next base: position 101,743 of record NIZV01000093.1, read on the forward strand.
CCCTTTTTTGGCATACAGGCGAGACATGGAACTTGATGAAGATCGGATACCAGCTCAAGCAGGTCCGAGAACGCCTTGCCAAGGGCCTCGTTGACAAGGGCATCCTTCGCACCGAGAAGCGCAACTTCCTACTCTTTGACATGGCCACCCACCCCGTCGCCGATGGTGGCGCCAAGGAGGAGATCCGTCGCCGCGTCCGCAACATCCTCACCCAACGAACCGTCGTCCTCAACGGTAGCCAGTTCCTCCCCGAGTCGCTCGAGTTCCGTTACACACGCAGCATCGCCATGGTTTGCGCCGCCTACGCCGCTAACGTCCTCGAGAACGCCTTGTCAACCCTTGGCCACGAGGCCCGCGAGAGGGCCTTTGCGCAGACAGATGATCTGCTTGCTGACTACAGTCAGTGGCCGTTTGGCAAGAAGGCTGTGCAGAATGGAATTGGAGCCAACCTGCCCCAGGCAATTGCAGATGTAGGCTTTTCTTGACTCGCAAGCATTCCAGAGCTAACATTTTCACAGGAGGTCAACAGCGGCAAGGACAAGGAGCTTCAACTCGAAGTTGTTGCAGCCTGTTTGAGCGTCTTCACCCGACTCGATTCCCTCCTATAGACGTGCTCATCTAGGCCACATACGTGTCGCCATCATTGAGCATCACGCCTTGGTAACACCCAAACCAACTTCCGATTTGCGCCCAGGCCAAGCCAAACCCAACCCTTTTCTCTCGAGGCCTCCGTTCCGCCGACCTCACTCGCCTCTATAGTTCTTGACGAATTAACGACAACAGCCTCGCCTCTCCCGTCAGGGGGAGTATGGCGAGGACCCACGAACCTACACCACCCCTTACCTTACCACATGGAGCAATCGAAGGAAAATTCCGGGGTCTTGACTTTGGCGCAAACGGGAACCAGGGCGCAGCTTTTTTCTTTGACCAGGGCACGCCGAGGAACTCGGGGCCCAGCTGTCCTGCCATTCATTGCTGAAGGGCCCTGTCATGGATGTTTTACTGGTCGTGTTGGCGGTGGCCCGCATACTCCCGGCCCCCTATGCCCTTTTTTTTTTCATGTTCTTGTTGCTCTTTTTTTTTTATCTTGGTCGAGACTCATCTATTCTTCCGTTGTTTTTTGGGAAAACAAAAAGAAGAGGGACGGAAATGACAGTGTTTGTGTATGTATGTGTGTTCAGGAAGGACAAAGGAAGGAAAGGGGATGGAAGCCCATAGGTTGATACGATACGTGAAGCGTACTAAAGCCAAAGCCGTGCTGTTTGTCGTTGAATTTTTTGGGGGGGGAGGAGAAGGGGGTTTCTGCTGGTAAACTGTTGTAATGAGAAGAAAAAAACAAAAGGGGGCAGATATGCTCTCTCTCTCATGGAACATGGGCGTCTTGTTTGAAAGAGTGGATTATGTGGTGTCTTTCTTTTCAGTGGGGATGTTGAGGTTATCAGGGGGGTTGGTGATGGCTTCAAGACTGGTGTCATTGGGACAGATGAGAACATGGGATGGATGGATGGGTGGGATTAAGGGGGAATTTGCACATCCAGGCAAGAAGGATTCATTCTGCATTAAACGGCGCGTTCAAGGCACGCTCTCTCATTCACATTGATCAAGGGGGAAAACGTCCACTATGTGCTATATATGCCGTACAAAGTATGAATCTCTCTGCGCGCCGCTCCTTGATGCATTCAATCCATCCCCTATTTTGCTTTTTGCCGACCGGGACTCCTCCAGCGCCGTGTCTTGAGAATAAACAAAGCATAATCAATCTTGCTTTTTTTTTTTTCTTTCAGCCCTTTCGTCTTTCTCGTTGGCATTATGTTTGACTTGTCATTCCTGCGCTTCACTTCTTTCGTCCGCCGACACCCAAGCTTCCTTCAAAGCCAGGACGGCCCTTCTTCTTGGTTCCCACGGCGGGCTTCTTCTTCTTCTTGCCAGCCTTTCCGAGGAGCTTGTCGTCACGTCGCTTGCGCAGGTTATCTTCTCGCTTACGTTGACGCTCCTTCTGTGCAAGCTTGACGCCGTCGGACCGTTCGCGCCAGGCCTTCTCACTCTTCTTCTTAGCTGCCTCCTTACGCTTCACGGCACGCTTGAGAAGTGCCTCGTCGTCACGGATCTTCTCTCCCTCGGCGCGGCGGCGGGCAGTCAGCCAGGCGTCCTTCTCCTCAATGTCGGCGCGCTTCTCGGGGTCAAGCTCCTGAAGGCGCTTCTTCTGGTTCTGCACCTTGATAAGGGCAGTCTTGGCATCTGAAGGACCCTTCTTCTTGCCCTGGTTGAGGACGTAGCTGAGGTCGTGCGAGAGCTTGGCACCATCACCAAAGGCCACGCGGCCAAACGTAAAGTTGCTGGAGTTTTCGTCGAGCTCGACAGCGGGGCTTCTGACACCAGGAGAGCTGGATGCCAGAGCCTCCTCACGCTTCCGCTGCTCCTCCAGCCTAGCCTGCTTGCGCAGCTCCTGCTTATGGGCCTTGCGAAGCTCCTGCTTCCTCCGCCGCGACTCGATGAGCTCCTGGCGTGTGCGGATGGGCTTGCCGTCGGGACCGTCAGCTTTTCGGGCGGCACGTAGGGCCTCAATCTTGGCCGCTAGCCGTGCGCGGAGGGCTTCAGTGTCGGCGGGGATCTTGATGTGCTTGGGCTTCTCGGAGGGAGGGATGGTGGATGAGACGGATGTGGTGGCGCTGACAGGCTCAGCAGGGGCACCAGGGGCAGTTGAGGAGGAGTCGAACGTGGGAGAGTGTGGTTCGGATTCGGGCATTGAGTTATCGGTAGCCTCGTCGTCCTTTTCCAGCCCCGAGATATCCATAGGCTCAACCTCACCATCACCTTGAACAGCCGATGTCTCGTCCACCTCCTTTTGTTTCTGGGCTTTGACGGCGGCAGTCTTCGCTTGCTTCTTGGCTTGCTTCTGCGATTTGGGCGTAGGGGCGGGCTCCTCATTGTCTGCGTCGGTGGGTTCTGGCTTTTTTGTCTTCTTCTCAGCCTTCTTCTCCTTCTTCTTTTCCTTCTTGGCGGCCTTCTTTTCCTCTTTTCTTGAGGGCTTGGAGGAGGATGTGGCCTCGGCTGGGGTCTCGGCATCTACGTCGTCGTCGTCGTCGTCGAGCTTCTGCTTCTTGTTGCCTTCGGTCTTTGTCTTGAGGCCCTCGCCAGGCTTCTCGCTGTCGACGCCGGGGACGGGGTCGAAGTCCTCCCACTCATCTTCGTCATCGCCATCGTCTTCTTGTTGCATCTCGCGTAGCTTGCGCTTGTTCTTTGCGCGCTCATCCATCACTTCCTTAGCGTTTCTGTTAAGCTCGCTGTCAGGGTCCAGCTTTCCGCGACGGGCGGCGGCGGCCTCTTGCTTTGTCTGCTTCTTCTTGTTCCATTGGTTCTATAAGATATGGATTAGCCTCGTCTGTAGGCTGCTGGGTGGAATTGCGCAGTGGATGACAGGTGGTGTGGTTTTCTCTGGGGGGGGGCGGGGAGAGGTTGGTTGGTTGGTTGGATCGAAGTCAGAAACGTACACTTGTGTCTTCGCCATAGTACATCTTGGCCGGGATAAGACTCAAGAGGCCATCAAAGGCCTTTGCATGGTCGCGCAGGCGATCCTATAGTGCTTGGGTCAGCTTCACGGCTTCCTATTGCCATGCTTGCCGTCATGTTTGTCTGGCGACAGGCGGGGCACGAGGGCAACTGTGAGGACGGACCTGCAGCGAAGATTCGGCCATGGTGAGGACGTTTATCCGCTCTTTCGACTGTTGTTTTCGGGGGGGAGACGATAGAGCGGTGAGGGTATCCTGGCTTGGGTCCCTGTGATGCTCGTCGTGGTGGTTCGTGAGGTTGGAGAGAAAGCTCGGAAGGCGATTTGGCCGACGTCGATTTTTTTGGGGACTCCAGTGATTTTTTTTTTCTCTGGCAGTCCCTTCCGTTTTGGTCCAAACGGGCTTTGTGGGGAACCACAGCCGCCTACTCCACCCCTGTACTTTAGCTTACTGCCGCCTCCGCCTCGAGTCGACATAGACGGGGATAGCCTTCAAGGGTCTTAGGATGGAGGGATCTATGATGGTTACAATCATGGAAGATGGCGAGGGCCGGCCAATTTTTGTTCTATTCAGTATCGGTGTAAGGATAGCAACTGCTAACATTCAACCGTCAAGTCCTTCATCTCAGCGCTTAATCCAATCGCCTACAATGACGACACTGAAAGGAGTTGATGCCGAGGAACAGAAATACGTTCATGATGTCTGAATACCTAGCCGGAATAATATTACCATATCAATATTAGTTGTCAGTGTTAAAAGCCCCAAGTGTCTTCTATGCCCTTACTATCAATCCCTGCTACCTCTATTCCGCCATTGGGGGACAAGCCAGAGCAACACCAAGACAGGAACGTTGACCATAACGGCTCTATTGAACCAGTCTCAGACGCCTCCAGAATCGATCTAGAAGCTTAATATTAGTTATCTGTAAAGTTATTCATATTGACGCCACACGAAAAGAATAGCAACGTCAACTCTTCCAACTCTGCTCTTCATGCCAAGCATTCGCCCACCTCTATCATCTTCTAGTTAGTCTCACACATCACCCTTCAGAAACCAAAATCATGCGAGAAAAAAAGACAGTCATCATTTCATGTCGCTATACGCTTTTAGAAAAGCGAGCCGATCACCATTGTAGCATCGGCAACCCATGCATCAATGCCATGAATGCCGCAATCCAATGCAATGCAATGCAATGCCAAACGGGAACCAGCTGATAACCAACCAAGGGTCTCAATCATCGCCATCGCAGCTTTTAGACCGGGCTTCATTTCTTCTTTCCCTTCTTGGCGGCTGTCTCCTTCCGACGAGCTTCCTTGGCCTCAAACTCGGCCTTCTTAGCCTTTTCCAGTGCTTCCTTCTCTTCACGCTCAGCCTATCACAAGTTAGCCATGAATCGTAGACCGAGGAGGTCAAAATGGTGGGAATAAAGACTTACCTGTCTTCGAGCAGCATCGAGAGCGCGCTGCTCACGGATGGCCTTGAGACGGGCCAGATCAGCCTTAGCCTCGTCCGTCTTGCCCTGTGCTGTCAGGCGCATATGCCTCTCCTTTGCGGCGGCCGCCTCCAGAGCCTCGCGCTCACGGCGACTTGGGGCAGCCATGTTGCTGACCCCCTCTGTGATCTCCTCAACACCCGCCTTGGTCTGGTTGCGGGCCTTCTTAGAGTGATTGGGGTTGGCGGGCATATCGTCATCCTCGTCACTATCCTCCTCGCTATCGTCATCATCGTCATCGCTCGAGGGCATGTCGCCAACCTCGACAGTCTTAGCTCTCTGCTTGGCTATGGCTGCCTCTTTGCGGGCCTTTTTCTCAGCCTTGCGGTCTTCGCGTGATAGTTCCTGGGCTGCTGCCGCGGAAGGGCCAGGAGCATCGTCGTCATCGTCGCTGTCTTCTTCTTCTTCGGTAGTCTCGTCCTCGGTGGTCTCGTCATCGTCGCTGTCGTCATCGTCATCGTCGTCGTCCTTGCGTTTGGCGTCAACGCTCCACATGCTGATCTCGTTGCCATCGGCGTCAACGGGACGAATGTCGCGCGAGAATTTCTTGCCACCTAGAGTCGTGTTAGATTCGCCAAACCAAGAGCAGTAGACGGAGGAATAAAGGCGCCAAACAAACTCACCTCCACGAGCGGGCTTTCGAAACTTTCCTCCGCGACCGCGAGAGCTCGTTCCAGGAGCACCAACCATCTTGGGCAATTCAAATGATATAGGTAAAGAAGGAGGGAGTATCGGGTGCTAGTATCGGTAACTCGTAGTCGTATATGAAGCTTTAAATGTCGAGCTTGGTTGCTAATGAAAGTGCCAAATCTATTGTTCTTTGCGTTGTTGGGTGTCGATGTTGGTGTTTGTTTGCTGATCAAACTTGAACCGGAGGCGGGGTAGCGGGGTAGCTACTAAATGACGGCAGCTTCCAGTTTTTAATGCCTATGGACGTGGACGGATGGGATTTGCGTGAAAGGAGGCAAGATCAAGGGGTCGTCGGATGTTTGCCGATCAGGGATTGATCAGGGTCCGGAGGTGGCAATGCGTCACTTTGATAGAGCAGACGTGACAGGGATGGGAGAGATTCGCGAGCAAGTGAAGAAAGAGGTTTGATGGTGGAAGAAAACAGTTGGGATATCACAAGATAGGCAAGCCAAGAGACATACACAATGTGAGAAAGGAACACGAAAGAAACCCAGTCCCGGAGAAACCTCCTAAAAGCAACGTGAACCCAAGAAGTGTGTGACTCAACTCAGATGCAACCTGAGCCAAAGAGCATCACGGAACCTCGATTGGATGTGAGCTGACTTGTTGGCAGAGCGCAGAGCAGCCTAACGAGCCCACTGTGAACGAGCCCCGTTACAGACCATTGATAGAAAAACCCCCATCTCCAGGCGAATGGGAGTGCCCCTGTTTGTCGTGGTTTGATCCGCTCTAGAAGAGGGGCGCGCGTGCAGGTGCTTTTTCAACGAATGTCGATGGGCCGGCCATTCTTGTCCATCAGGCACACGACACGAGACGGGATGTGCTGCAGAGTACAAGAAAGAAACCTGGATCCTTGACTCACCGCTGGCGCATAGATAAGTACCTTCCTGGAAGAGCCAAGTCTTGTCGCTGTTGGACTCTGTTGCTGTGTTGCAGCCACTCATTCTGTGGTTTCATGTTGTAATTGAAACATGGACGGTCCATAGAGGGAGGTGTATTTTGGGATGAGCATTGCAACTAACTATTTTGAAGTAGAGTTGACGGAAAATTTGATAATTCTAGTTGAAGATTCAAGTTCATGACATTCCGAGAATGCTATCCAACTTCATGATCTCTCCCCCATCTCGCTTCCACAGCAAACCCACCCGCCCAAGCAAATCACGGCAAATCAATTCTCCGCTCCGACCGCACCCCCCACTACGCACAGAACAAAACCACGTCGACTCAACCTCTCTTTTGAACTTTTCTTTCCTTTCTTCTTCAACCTACTAGAAAACTGAATCCTTCAAATTCACTCTGGCGTTCACTTCACCATGGATGCGACGGAGGGGAAACTGGAGGAAAGAGAAAATATTCACGTCGCTGACTTACCCTCTGCCCTGTTTTGCGGCCTTCGGGCTGTGCGTTGGGGGGGAGAAATTTTGATGCGGCACATACCCTTCGACAAGACTTTTGGGTCTTTGATTGGGAGGCAATGTCCAACGCAGAAATCAAGCGTAGAGGCAGATTGTCTGCCTGTTTGGCCGTCTCTAAGCAAAGTTTGCCGGCGTTGCTGTCGCAAGGCATTAAGGCTGTGTCCAGGCATTTGGTCACGCGCCTCGGCGCGTCTTGAACCATATTCCTAATTCCTAGAGCTACTAGGCAATCCGCCCCTCGTATGCGAGCGTTGCGTCTATGTTGGATGGGTTGTCTTCCATCTTCTCGGTCGATGTTCTTCCATTCAGTGCTGCTGCCAAGATCCAGACTGTCTGTCACCAACTCGAGTTTCTCATGGGAATTCATCGTCACGGACACATAGTCTTCTTCAACGTCCAGCCGTTGTCCAACAAGGCTAAGAAGCAATTACAACTTGAATTCTACCCTGTAATCCTAGCTGTGGTTCAAGAATTCAGTCATTCCAACCCAACTCATATCCATAGTCAAAGTCCATCCTGTCGCCTCCATCGCCATGGTGTATATTGGTAGGCAATCAAACACTCAATCAAAACAACCCCTTTAACCCAAACGTAAACCCTCGATCAAAATCTCGTGCTCTCTTCCATATTCAAACTTCAGTCGAAGTCTTCTCTTGCTTTGGCTCGACCGTTTGTCGCTCCCGTCGTCGTCTTTCTCTTTCCCTCGCAGCCGCGATCTCAGAAACTCGGTACATGACATAACCGACCTCGTCGGCCTGGTGCTGATCCATCGGCACGCCAGTAATGTGACGGATACGTGCAGCCCGCCACTCTGCTAGCTCCTGCTTGTAATTTATACTGCCTCTCTCAAATATAGTATTGAACCAGACTTGCGAATCCCACTGGATTGCCCTGGTCTCGGACCTGTGCTGCGCGCTGAGCTTGACGAACTCTTCAAAAGGTATCGGGTCTTTCCAGTCGGCGAAATTGACAATATGTGCTGGTAAACGCTGTTCGATAGGCAGTTGGGCTATGGATGCCCCAAAATTCTGGGTTGTCCCATTGTCGACAACGCCCTCTGATGGTTGAACCAACGGGACATACCCATCAGTGTTCACCTCTATTTCCGGGCTTGCGGATCCGATATGAGTAAACGAAGGTCCAGAAGTTCCGAATTGATCTTTTGGGGACTGTTCATTATCCTTCAAGGATGTCTCTGTCTGCATGGACGAGGTCAAGCTGGGGGTGCTCGCAGGGCTCAAGGCAGGCCATGGGTTTCCCTCCACAGCCGGAAACTCTGACATATAGCTCGCCGGGGGTAGGTCTTCTTCTTCTCCTTCAGATGTATCTGAATCGTCCGTCAAGTAGCCGCCGTCACTCGGTATGAGGTAGTCGGGCCCTTCAGCCAAATCGTTGTTGAAGTAGAATGTTGCGGCATAGGGGCCAGGGAAGACGATGCTGGCGAGAGGTTCGTCATTATTGGAGGTAACGTTGCTTGCCATGGTGTAGATATATCCCAAAATCCAATGCGGCAAGGAATAGATGGAGATCGTATAAAGGACGTGATGGGAGGTGTTGTTCCTTAGTTGTGGTGTCAAGATCCAGGAGTTGACGGCTCGGAAGAGAATAGGTAGGGAATAGTTCCAAGGCTCCTGCCATTATAAAGCCGATAGTATCTGTTGGGGAAGGATGTTTCTAGCAGTGCCTTGTTGGAATCAAAGTGTTGGGCCTGTTTACGAGGAAACGACCATCAACTCAGATCCATTCGAGAACACCCAGTCGTTTAACTTTCTCTGTCGGCCCATGTGCAGTGAGGCGCAGTTATGCTTAACCCCCATGATTTCTGGTTGTGGCATAACTCAAACTGAGTTTCAGAGTCAGAGTTAAGATAACCCTCTATCCTCTAATCTCCAGTATGAGACTCGTTCTCATACCTATTCACAACCAGCAGCACAAGGTCTACCCATCAACGAAATCGGATTAGGTCCGGATGTGGCAGTCTTTGGATGAGATACCCATCAAGGTCCAACAGAAACACTGCCGGGTCTGTGTCGCTCGTGATGGTCAGCGGATGTATTAGATTTAAAGTCATCTGCAATAAGGGTCCGTACCGACAAAGTATAACCAATTTCTCGTAAGCCCAATATCTGTCACGTTGTACAAATACCAAATTTGAAAACGCCTCTGCCATCTCTTACTTCGACATGGCTTGCAGGACATCTTCCAGTCTCCTCTTCTTGTGCTTCCGCAGCGCCAGCACAGGAGCCGCCCGCTCGGAGGCCACCAGGCTTGGACCCTTCTTAGGAATCGGCTTTGGCTTTGGCTTGTCTCCTCGGATAATAGAGCCTCGTGTAAACGTGTACTGCCCCGTCGCGAACAACCCCCGGGTTACGTATGATGGTCGAGTACCAATACCAGATGCACGAGTGCTGTGTCCTAAGTGAAGACACGCGAAAGGCCGCGAAGGGAGAACGAAGGGGCCGGCAACAGCTTTTTGGGGTGGAAGGGCGCCACGGGTTTGTAGGTCTCGATCTGAGCTGAGCTGACCGAGAAATGAGTAGAGCCAGAACGCCCAAGGCTCAAAGGGCACGCCGTGACACGCCCGAGCCTCGCTAGATGCAGCGTGAGTATCCCACGAGGGCGTTCGCACCTTTGCCATGTCGGTGAGATAGTCAAGGAGCGGCGGTGCTTGACGATCTTGAACGAACTTAACAGCACATCTGGAATCGCCGCATAGCGAGATGAGGTCGTTATCGATCCTTGCAGCAAGGTCACTGAGACGATGCGACCGTGTCTCCTCCAACGGTGCAAACAGCATCAGATAACGTAACAGCGAGTCCTCCAGTCCAGGCACCTTTTCAGCCTGCTCCCAGCCATGCTCCAGTGCGGCCTCTTCACTCTGCCTCCAGTCCGACCTTGCACCCATCACATCATACAACGCGAGAGAAGGGAACTGCGATACCCATTGCAAAGACTCCTTGGTTGTGGACTGATCGCCCCATATGCGGAGTATGCGCAGCAACGGGAACGGGTCGGACTTCTCGGTCCACCCCCGGACAAGGCGGTCCGAGACTTGCGGGAAGATGGTGCGGAGCTCATCAGCAGGTTGTATTAGCTCGAGAGCACCGAGGTTGGGCATATCGGCAAGGCAGAGTAAGTCGTGTGTGTTGAAGGAGCATCCACCTGTAAGAACGAGGTGTGTGATAAAGTCTGTGGGTGGTGCCGTCAAAGGCACAGTGTAGCGGGTGAGGTCATTCCCAGGGCGACAGATATGTTGGCGGAAACGATAAAGACTTAGAGTTTTGTCATCTTCTGCCTCTAAGAATAGCTTAGAGAAGAGTTTCCAAGCGTGAAGACATTCACCTCTGATAAACTGTCAGTTCCTTCTTCGTCTTGGCTATCCCGAGATATCCGCCACTCACCTCGCCTCGAGGAACCGCCATATGCGCCATAACAGACGCGGCGGGAGATCCTCGAGATCTGCCACCGAGCCCACCGATCCGATGTTATCGGCGACGACCTTGATGACCATGTTTGCCAAGGACCGAGGGCCCCGGACGCCGCGGGCAGTGACGGCGGGATATCGGCGGCGACGGCTCCAGTCTGCCGCGTCTCGATCCGCCTCGGTGAGTGCGTCGCGCGATAGGACCCATTCCTTGAAGACCTGGCCTGTTTCCTGGTCATACGTGGCAGCCATGATGGAATATTTCAAGAAACCATGAGATTGGGCCAAGAGATAGATGGATCTGGGGTTAGAAAGATGGTGAATAAGAAGGTGGAAGTGGCCGGATTATTTGGTGTTGAGGCGGTGGATTGATTATCACAGTCTCAGTCAGGCCCTTGTAGCATCCATCACTGCCACGGCCACCCCGACCTTGATTTATAATAGATGATAATTGACCATATCAATCAATCGTATTGTCAAATTTCTTCATTTTTGTTCATTTTACTCGTCTAATTGATCTTATCCATGGCGGAGATCCCGGCTTTTGACTATAACAGTCGGTTCCTTCCATTTCCTTTTTAGGAGGCTCATGCAGGAACAACCGACGCCATTCAACAACGGTCGCCCTGTGATGCCATGACTTCAAGCCATCCACCTCATCTCAACGCTGAAGCTTCCAATATTTTAATGCACCCCGGATAATTCTTCTTCAGCCAACATTTATCCAAAAACATGCTCGTGGTATCCAATTGTAAGGTCTCTACTCATATACGCCCTCTACAGCATGGGCTTCAGGTCCTCGGCCACGGTGAAGGGAGCTTCCGTCTTGCTCTTGATCTCGTCGACGGTGACGCCATCGGCGACCTCGATGAGGGTTAGGCCGTGGGCAAAGTCAACGTCAAAGACACCCTGGACCATAGTTAGCATTGTATCACTGTCAGGGTAGACTCGTCACTTACAAGCTCGGTGATGATTCTCGACACGCACGCTCGTCCAGTCAAGGGGAACGCGCACTGCTTGACAATCTTGGGGTTGCCCTTCTTGTCTGTGTGCTCCATCGTCACCACAACCTTGGTCTCGCTGGGGTTGCTGACGAGATCCATGGCACCACCAAAGCCCTTGACCTTGCCTGGAAGCATCCAGTTGGCAAGATCACCAGTACCGCTGACCTGCATGGCACCCAGGATGGTGAGGTTGATGCGTCCACTTCGGATCATGCCAAAGCTCTCCTCGCTACCAAACACGGCCGCGCCAGGCTTGAGCGTCACAGTCTCCTTGCCAGCGTTGATCAGGTCGGCGTCCTCCTCGCCCTTCTTGGGGTAGGGGCCCAGGCCCAGGATACCGTTCTCGGACTGCAGCTGCACCTCGACCTCGGGGCCGACAAAGCCGGGGGCGAGCATAGGCATACCGATACCCAGGTTGGCGTACATGCCGTTCTTGAACTCCTTGGCAGCGCGACGCACGATGCGCTCTCGCTTGGCCGCTGTGTCACCGGTGCCGAGGGCCTTTGCGGCCGCAGGGTCGTTCTCGTCCTTGGCCCAGGTGTACTTCTCAATAGCCTTCTCCTCGGTGCTCTGAATGACACGCTTGACGTAGATACCGGGCAGGTGGACAGCCTCGGGAGGGATCTCGCCAGGCTCAACAATGTGCTCGGCCTCGACAATGGTCATCTTAGCGTTGCGGCCCATGGCGCCGTTAAAGTTGTGCGCAGCCAGGCGGAACTGACAGTTGCCGAGCTTGTCGGCCTTGTAAGCCTTGACGAAGGCATAGTCGCCGTCAATGCTGTGCTCGAGGAGGTATGACTTGCCCTTGAAGACCTTGACGTCCTTGGGGTACGAGTACTCGGCGGGAGAGCCATCGGGCTTGTTTCGGAGGGGAAGATCGCCAGTCTGGACAACGGTTCCAAAAGCGGCAGGAGTATAAAAGGCGGGCACTCCCTTACCACCAGCGGCGCATCGCTCAGCGAGGGTACCCTGGGGGGTCAGCTCAAGCTCGACCTCACCGGTGAGGTACATGGTCTCAAAAGTCTTGTTCTCGCCAATGTAGCTGGCAATCATCTTGCGGATCTGCTTCGTCTTCAGAAGCTGGCCGAGACCAGAGTTGTCGGTACCGGCGTTGTTTGACACGGCTGTGAGGCCAGTGATCTCGGGCTTGTTCATGACCTCGTTGATGAGCGAGTCGGGCACACCGCAGAGACCGAAACCACCGCAGAGGAGTGTCGTGTTGGGCTTCATGTCCTTGAGGGCCTCCTTGGCGGAAGGGAAGACCTTGTTGATCTCGGCGCGGCGAGAGGTGGCCGAGAAGGATCGCGCGAGGACGGCATTGGGCTTAAATGTGTCAGTATTGCTTAAAGAGCTCGCAATTCGCATAGGCATGAAAGAACCTACATTGGAAGCATTTCGAGCAAAAGCTCGGAGAGTCCTTAACCGGAAAGCGGCGGAAGGCATCTTGTGAGTTTATGAGGAAGGATGAGGATGGAGGGGTAGAGGTCAAGGGTAAGGCGGGAATAGCTTCAGGATGAATCCCTGCTGTCGGCTATGGGTCGTACTGATCCTGAGCTATGAGCGATCAATTGCGCTTCAAATACCGGTATTCACCTCACAAGCAGCAACGGCAAGGAAGTAATAAAACGAGACGAGACCCTTGACAAGCTTAAGCCGACAATGACGATGGGTAATGGATGGATGCGGGCCGTTGGCGGGGGATTCCCGTTTATTAAGGCCGGCACTGGCCGCAGCTTTCACGGAGTTTTTAAACATACAGCCAGGGACCTAGGCAGGAGCATGGATTCCGCTCCCCTCTCGCATCCGTACGGGCATGGAAACTTCGGAAGCGAAACTCGGCATTCGGGGCCGCTTCCGTCAACTGCCAAAACCTAGGTACGCTCTCCGTCAACCGCAACGGCTGCCGGGTAGTGGCCAGCTTGTTGCAGCGGGAAGTGGAGGTCCCCTGTCCCCTCTCTCTCTACTGTAAACCAACTGTTCAGCCCGAGGATGATTGAATGATGCCGATGGGCTTGGACGCTATCCAGCTAGCGGGCAGCGGGGGTTCAAGTCCGGGGCAGTTGTTAGTGGGGGATCGGACCGCTGCTTCTTGGCGGGTAATGGGTTTTCCGCACTGGCCGGCTATTCGTTTCGGGAGTTGTCATGATGCATTCTGACAGAGGGACTTGGCTAGAAATGACTAGTTGGATGTGTTCGGAGGTCAAACAGCTCGGTCTTCAGTCACCGTTGATCTCGGCGGAAATCAAGTCCTATTAGTACTATTTGCTCAATTGACACTCTGTCTGTAAGGTCCGTTTCCCCGTTCCGTCCGCTTTCCGAACCGAAGAATCCTTGTGTGGTAGTGGTTTGTTCAACTCTCCGCGTCAACGCCTTCTCCCATGTGACCATGATATTTCCAAAACGCCAGTTAACACCCCAACCCCTAAATGCTTTTACGCAATGACTCCATGTCGATACAATTTTGGCAAAATGATCGTTCGTTAAGAACGTCATGAGAACAAACAAGACAAAACACCGGGTATTCCTTTATCCCCCGCTATCAACTCAACCTGCCACTGTCTAAGCGGCATTGGCATTTTCCGGGTGCAAAGAAATAAGCCCTACCAAGTTTCCCTCCGTGTCGATAAACTCTCCAACATCCATGATGAACTGTCGGATGCCATATCGCAAGTGCTTGACCTCGCCAAAGTTGTGCTCGATCAACTCCTCAGCGGCGCCGAGATCGGGGACCCGGAGATGGCACGTCGGTGTAGCGGCGCCAAACCTGGCCATCTGTCGCTTGTGCTCAAGCCGGGCTTGGCTGTCGGGCGTGATTCTCATTTGGACCAGGGCGCCAGTGATCTTGAGTTGGCCCTTGTCTTCGCTCGAGTTGAAAAAGTTCATGGGCTGTACGTCGAAGAAGGATGATCCCCACTGTCGCTTGCTGGGGTCATCTGTCTCTCTTGCGTTCATGTCACCATAGAACTTCCATCCGAAGCAACGGGAGTAGAAGTCTGCTGCCCGTTGAATGTTGAAACAGTACAGGATGAGAAAGTCTGGGGTTCCGCCGATGACTGGGAGTTGAGGCTTCTGGCTGGGGGGGTGTGGGAAGGTACTGAGGCTCAGTGTCCAAGTCGGCCAACCCTCGAGACTCGTCGAACTCATAGTAACTGTCATGGGAGTCGATCCCACAGAACGGCTCTCTCGGCAACGAAGGGGATGACCAGCCGTTTCCAGGGTTCCTCATGTCTGGTTGCTCCATGATGGATAGTCTGCCCACTGGCTCACTACCCTTGACGACTGCAAAAGCGGAGGAAAAGGTCGGCGGCGTAGTCATCTCTGCTATAGGGGTGCTGAGTGAATCGTGGCCCAGAGATGGTACTGGTGAGGGCGTTCTTCGAGAGGCATCTACATCCATGGCTGACGATGAAAGAGAAAGTGGTGATGGTTGGTTCGCGAAGGAGTCCATGGTTGAGTTGATGAAGAAGAGATGACACCAAAGAAATAATGCTGACTTGTCTGAAACTCAGGACTCAATCGATGAATCTCTCTCGAGCGACAGTCAAAGAAGCAAGGCGAAAGGCCGTGAGGCAACAGTCTAAGACAAACTTCAAGATAAGTGAGTGAGGTGACAAGGCGAGCTGAGAACAAGCAAAGACCGAACCAGTCCGTGGCCAAAAGGTGACTTCAGCTGAGAAGCCTCACCACGGAATCCTGGCAAGGCACGTCTCGCTCTTATAGCCGGAGCCAGGGTGTTGCCAGCTCTTCCTCCCTACATCCCGCGTGCTGCCAAAAGCAAAGGCAATTTTGAGACTGAGACTGAGACTGAGGAAGCGGAACCTTGGCGTCTGTGCATCCAGGCCAACTCCGGGTAAGTGGTATGGAGGTTGAAGCAAGGAGAGGGCGAGACATCAAAACACACACAAGAACCCCCAAAACGCGAAGTGGTTCTGCGTCAGGGCCGATTCAAGAGCCAAAGACGTCAAGGGCGGAAGAAACCTGCAGCAGAGCTAGGCTAGGTCAGGCACACATGTATGTAGGAAACTGACGCGACATCCTAAAGCAGCGTGTTTTTTCTTCTTCTTCTTTTCTTTGCTTGCTGAGTCTTGACGCCATCTGCATGTATGTCTGGGGGAGCCGTTCTATGCCGCTTCTTAGTTCTGCTGCTAGTCTTTTTGTTGTTGTTATAATTCATGCTGGTGAGAGCTTCATCACTTTTTGCTGGAATGGTAAACAAAGGGAAAAGTCCCCGGCGGCCCGCAAGAAGGTCAAGCCGTTGTCTCAATAGACGGCAGTACCTAATTTACCCGCATTGTTTAGATGAGGTCGGTTGCTTGTGAAAATGAACCTGTCTGGTTGTAAGTAGCCCAGGTTGAGAATGTCTCAGGTCCCGAATGGCTCCCACGGCTGGCGATCCCTCCCAATGGGGACGCAGACGGCACAGAACGCGGCTGTCAGGTGGATCGCGAGACTGTGACTAGGTCTGAGCGTGCTGCAAGGCGTTGCACGTCTAATGTTTGACAGTTTAGCTAATGGAAGCAAGGGTTGATTGATGTGATGGACCAGGTGATTCCAGGAGCCGGTAGCTGCATATTGCAAGCGCAGGGGCAAGACGCCGGTCGCGTATTTACTGCAAGCTGAAGAGGTCATGATCGGATCCGTAAAGTAAGGGACTTTGAGACTTGACGATAATAATCCTAGCTTCGGTTCCGAATGTGATCGGCGTTTTTCTAAGAAATGACGCGCTGTGAGAGGTGAGGTTCCATCCTTTGCTGCAGGGACTCTCACACGCTCACACACTGGCACACTCTGGTTGCGTTGTGGTACGTACCTTCTTATCGGCGATAAGTATCCTGATAAGCTCGATTGGGATCTTATCGCCCCGCATGCGCCAGACGGAGGAAAAAAAATTACCTGCCAGACCCAAGCATACAGACAAATAGTGGCAGCCTCAACACCAACGATTCCTCGACCGAAACCGCCATTATTCGGCCGGCACAACAACCTCCCCTCCGTAATCATGGAGTCTAGTTCGAAACGGCGTAAGCTTGGTCATTCTGGATCCGGTTTGAGACACGATGGTCTCATCGACTTTGAGGCCAGGAGCTCGGCGCGAGTCTCAACTGCCAGCACTTTCGTCCTCCAAACCGATGAGCTTCTCAAGGAAGCAAAGCTCGATTATGCCAAGGCATTGAAGGGTGTTGATGCGCATCTGCATCGCCTGAAGGAGGCTATTGACTCTGCGCCTTCTCACGATGCCGTGCCTGTTCGTTCACTCGAAACTGTGAACGAGTTTCTAGAACTAACACATTTTCCAGATTTCTGAAGCTACAACCAACTTCGAGAAGAAGCATCGCGTCGTCGTTCCCTATCCCGAGCCGAGACCTGCCAAGGATGCGCCTTACAAGCTATCATTTGCCAAACCGGCTCAGTACAATGTCGTTGGCAGCTACGTCGCAAAGACCATGATCAAATCCCAGGCCCAATTCGGTATCGACATGGTCATTCAGATGCCCAAGGCCATGTTCCAAGAAAAGGACTACACAAGTATGCGATACTTTTACCGTCGAGCCTACTATATCGCCTACGTTGCTGCGCACGTCAAGAAAGAGTTGGGTGCAGAGATGGACCTTGGCTTTGAACTTCTCAATGAGAACCCCCTCCTCCCCGTGCTCACTCTTCGACCCAAGCCTGAGGAAGAGGAGGAACCCAAGGAGTCAAAGAGCAAGGCTTCTAAGAAGAAGGCAAAGACACCAAAGTCCCCATATGTCATTCGAGTTATTCCTTGCGCCCCTGATGGACTTTTCCCCAAGTCAAAGCTCCTCCCGGCCTCGAACAACAACAAGAGCGGCGAAACCGACGACAAGAAGACGCAATTGAGCACCCCCTTTTACAACTCTACTCTCAAGGCAGAGGAGACGTTCATCTCATACCTGCGAGTTCTCACACACGCCAAGAACGAGTGCCCAGCTTTCCCTGATGCCTGTGTCCTTGGCAGGATCTGGCTGCAGCAGAGAGGCTTTGGAAGCTCCGTGTCCCGGGGTGGTTTCGGACATTTTGAATGGTCGATAATGATTGCTCTCTTGCTTCAAATGGGCGGACGAAACGGTCAAGCTGCACTGTCGACCTCGTTGAGCAGCACCGAGTTGTTCAAGGCTGCTGTCCAGTTCCTTTCAACCACCGACTTCAACAAGAAGCCCTTTGTCTTTGGATCTTCCAAGATCAGCCCTGATACTGTCAAGGAGTCTGGCCCTGTCATGTTTGACCCGGTACGAGAGCTTAATGTCTTGTCAAAGATGAGCCCCTGGTCAGCTAGTCTCCTGCAGATGCACGCCAAGTCTACCACCGATCTTCTCGCCGACGAAGCTGCCGACAAGTTTGAGCCGACTTTCATTGTCAAGTCGGATGCGCCCCTGCAAACTTTTGACGCTATCTTTGAGATTAAGACTAAGGACATTTTCAAGGCCTCCAAGTCCCCTGACCGTAGAGGTCCTGCTTGGGATTTCAGCCTGGAGGCCCACAAGATTGTCAAGAAGGCCTATGGAACTCGAGCCCAGCTTGTGCATTTCCAGCTGCCCTCGAGAAAGGGATGGTCATTGAGCTCCTTTCATCCTTCGGATTCGGACAAGGTTCTTTTTGGTGTCATGTTTGAGTTTGCTCAGATGTCTCGCCAAATGGAGCATGGTCCTCCCGCAGAAGAGCAAAAGGATGCTGCGCGATTCCGGCAATTCTGGGGTGAGAAGGCTGAACTGCGCAGGTTCAAGGATGGCAGTATCCTCGAGTGCATTGAGTGGACTAGCAGGGTTCCTTTCCAGATTTGTGAGGAGATTACTACCCATATCTTGAAGCGACACCTCAAGATTGTCAAGGAAGAGATTACTCCCTTTGGCGCCGGCTTCTCCAACGTCATTACCTTGTCTCACATGGATAAGGATGCATTTGATGCCGCTAGACGGGCGTTCCAGACTCTTGAGCATGATATCCGGAATCTGGAGGATCTACCGCTGCAGATTCGCCAGCTTTCACCAATTTCGCCAGCCGCCCGTTATGCCTCGATCGACCCCCCGACCCCTGGATTCCATCAGGGAACCATTGAGCCTATCGATGTGAACCTCTATTTCGAGGCCTCAAACCGATGGCCCGAGAACCTTATTGCCATCCAGGAGGCCAAGATTGAGTTCCTCCTCGACTTTGACAGGCGACTCAACGCTGCCAAGGACAACATCACCACCTATCTCGGCCGAGAGAACCAGGAGATTGGCATCGAAAACCTGGCTTATCTCGATATTGTGTATGACTCTGGTGCGTCTTTCCGGTTGAGAATTCACTGCGACCTGGAGGAGACCCTGTTGGAGCGACAGATTAAGAACAAGACTCTGGACCAGCATGTTCGCGAAGAGTCAGAAGCTGCTTTCGCCAGGTTCAACTGGCTTTTCACAACCCTGCCTATTCATACGCAAACTATCTCGACTTTCTGCACGAGACTTCACTCTCTCTCGCACAGCATTCGCTTGGTCAAGCATTGGTTCAACTGCCACAAGCTCTCCAGTCACATCAGTGAGGAGCTCATTGAGCTCTTTGTTCTGCACGTCTTCCTCCAGCCTTACCCCTGGAAGGCACCTTCAAGTGCTTCAACTGGCTTCCTACGAACTCTGACATTCCTCTCCCGCTGGGACTGGCGCGAGGAGCCCTTGATTGTGGACTCGGCCGAGGAGCTGACCAACGATGATCGTTCTACGATTCACAAGGAGCTTGAAACCTGGCGGAAGCGAGACCCTAACATGAACCACACTGTCATGATCGTTGCCACCTCTAACGATCCTTCTGGCCTTGCATACACCCGCAACGGTCCCTCCAAGCTCGTTGCTTCGCGCATGACACGCCTTGCCAAGGCTGCTTGCAAACTTGTCAAGGATGAGGGGTACCACCTTGACGTCTCTCAGCTCTTTGATACCTCCCTTGAGGATTACGATGTTCTCTTCCACCTCTCCCGCAAGGCCATTCGCTCCATCCTCCGAGATGCTGCCTCTGACCCATCTGCCCGCCGCCACTCCCAATTCAAGAACCTTGACGATCGCACCGGTCGCGCACCTCTACCTATCCGAGCTCATCCCGTCGACGTCCTCATGCAGGAGCTACAGCGTGCGTACGAGGACACGCTCGTCTTCTTCCGGGGGACGAACAATGGCGAGGACGACGACGCTGTTATTGGCGCCATCTGGAACCCGAAGCTGCAGCAGCAAAAGTTCCGCGTGGGTCTGCCATACAACTTCAACAAGGTTGCCGACGAGGATGATGACGTTGTCGAGGTAAACCGCAAGGCAGTGCTATTAGAGATTGCGAGGTTAGGCGGTGAGGTGATCAAGAAGATCGAGGAGGTTGAGTAGATGTAGAGAAGCGGATTTATATAATTGGACAATACCCATGAATAGACTGGACTATAAAAGCCTTGAATTTTTGATAAATGCTGTTCCTCTGCTAGAGTTATCCCTTGAGCTTGAACCCCCTACACGCTGCCGAGTTGTCCTAAACGACCTATTGAACTCTGTACTTTCACACATAGCAAGTTGAGAGACTATCGAGCCTCCAGTAGCTTCGAGAGAAACCAATTCATTATGCTCACTCGGAAAAATGAGACTCCAGGTCGTTGATGGTGATCACTGAACGTCGCCATGGCAGAGAGATAGAAGTGGGAGGTACGTACCTATGACCCAATATGGAAATCGCTTTACGCGAAGACGCGTCCTGGCGCGTTCCACCCCTCGCCCACATAATCTTTCTATCATCACTACGACGACGAGCAACGCCGCCTGGAACCCCAATTCGATACGATATTGGTCGACTCGTACAGCGAAAGACATCGAAGAGGAACTGAGGTATCAATTTCTCCGAGCAGCCTGTCATGTCATCTCCAGCCAACGTTAAGGACGAGCCGGTGGAGGAGACAGGCATCTCCAATGGAACAGCGCCGCCAGCACCGGAAGCTGATGCCAACATGGCTGATGCTGAGGATACGAAGAAGGATGTCAAGCAGCTCGAGGACTTGTTTGACGATGTGGATTCGGACGACGAGTTTCCTAGCTCTGCGCCTCCACAAGAAAGCTCCCAGGTTGTTTCAGGGCCAACGTGAGCGCATCAATATCCTTGAACCCCGGCGATGTAGACTAACTGTTGGCCAGTGATGTCATGTCCATGAGGGCTTCAGACCCAGAAGTCATGCGCAGTTTCTACCAGCGATTATTCCCCTGGCGATACCTCTTCCAGTGGCTCAACCACAGCCCTACACCTACCAACGACTTTGGCAACCGAGAATTCGCCTTTACCCTTTCGAACGATGCCTACCTTCGATACCAGTCCTTCCCTACAGCTGATATGTATGTTATCTCCTTCCACTTAGAATTCTTCTCTAACGCTGTATCGACAGGCTTCGCAAGGATGTTCTACGGTTGATGCCCTCACGTTTCGAAATCGGCCCTGTCTACACCACCAACCCCCGCGATCGCAAGACCCTCGTCAAGTCATCCGGATTCAAGCCACTCGCCAAGGAACTCTGCTTCGATATCGATTTGACAGATTACGACGATGTGCGAACATGCTGCGACATGGCCAACATTTGCAACAAGTGCTGGCAATTCATGACCATGGCGATCAAGGTCCTTGACGCCGCGCTGCGGGAGGACTTTGGCTTCAAGCACATCATGTGGGTTTACTCGGGTCGAAGAGGTGCTCACGCTTGGGTTTGTGATAAGAAGGTTCGGAGCATGGATGATCAGAAGAGAAGGGCGATTGCCGGTTACCTTGAAGTGGTTAAGGGAGGTGCTCAGAGCGGAAAGAAGGTTAACGTGAGGAGACCGCTACACCCTCACTTGGCGTAAGTTTGGCCCCAAACACTAGTTGAACGTGTACTGACATCTCACAGACGAAGTTTGGAGATTCTCAAGACTCACTTCCAGGAGGACGTCCTCGATGTACAAGACCCTTGGGCTTCTCCTGAGCAAGCTGAGAAGTTGCTACAACTCCTCCCCAACCAAAACCTCAACGAATCTCTCCGAAGAAAGTGGGACGCTGCCCCTGGCCGTGCCTCGGCGTCAAAGTGGGCAGACATTGATGCCGTTGCCAAGTCGGGCGCCAGCAAGAACCTCGATGCCAGGCAACTCTTAGAAGCCAAGCAGGACATTGTCCTGGAGTACACCTACCCTCGGCTGGATATCGAAGTCAGTAAGAAGCTTAACCATTTGCTCAAGAGTCCCTTTGTCGTTCATCCCGGTACGGGTCGCGTTTGTGTGCCCATCAACACGAAGAACCTTGAGGACTTTGATCCCCTAGGCGTGCCCACGGTTCAGGGTCTCCTAGCAGAGATTGACGCCTGGAAGGGTGATGAAGATGAGGACGCCAAGAAGAGCACAGCGGATTGGGAAAAGACAAGCTTGAAGCCGTACATCGAGCAGTTTAGACACTTTGTCAATGGGCTAATGAAGGATGAGAAGGATGTCAAGGTTAAGAGGGAGCGCGAGGATACCAGTATGGAGTTTTGAGCAAATATGAACGGCTAGACGTCATGACACTGTCCACATGTGGTAGACTTGGTATTTATGTAAATTGGCTGGCGCACATGGTATAATATAGGCTCTATGGTTTTGGGGCAGCTTCTTCGGTCTCTGCTTCAGGGGCAGACTCATGAACTTCTTCCTCCTCGCCCTCATCTTCATCCTCCACCTCGCCTGAAGCACCCTCCTGCTGCCTCAGTTGTCCTCCCTTTCGCTTGGGGATAACGCTAAGGAACGCATCACCCCAGTTCTCGTACTCGAGCCACTTGAGCATGATCTCGACGACGTGGTTCGTCGCAAGCACCTGCCGGCTCGCCATCACCATGTACTGGCCGATGGGTAGCCGAGCGGTCCGGATGCCAAGTTGCCGCGCTCGCTTGTAACACAGGCCCTTTTCACGGTTCTTGTCGACGAGCCCGCCGATGACGTAGCTCGTGTTGGGCTCAAGCCGCTCGAGCGTGTACGGAGAATCAGAGGACAGGTACACAATGTCCTTGTACTCTTCTCGCGGCTCAGGCTCAGGATCAGGCATGGGGAAGGGATCCCTCTCGTCCCTCTCCCAGGGGATCTTTTCGTCGACGCTCTTTTGCAAGGGTTCAATCATCTTGCCGCCATTCTCCTCCATCTTCTTACGCGCCTCCTCAGCACAAGCAATAAAGTCCCCTTCAAGGAAATCAATACCCTTCCAGTTCTTGTGCTTATCCTCAAGAACCTCATGAAACCGCGCAGCCAGCTTCCCGTTCCACCCAGAAACAAACATGTGCGTGCGGAAACGAGCATTCTTGTTCTCCGAGTACGACCTAGTGATCTGACTCCCGAGCGACACGAGCTCCTTGTCCATCATGTACTGCTCAAAGTCGCAGTCAAAGATGAGCGAGACGGGGACGCTGACCGAGGGGGGTTTCTGGGTCTTGTGAGCGTCCGGGTCGATGCCCTGGGCTACGAGGGCGGCCCTTTCCTCGCGCTTGCGGACGCGGCGGGCCTGGCGGCTCTCCTTGCGCTTCTGCTTGCGGTCTTCTTTGCCGGCTTCCCATTCTTGTTGTTTTCGAAGGCGCTTGAGGGCGTTCTTGGACATGGGGGGTGCGTCATCTTCGGCTGGTCGCTTTTGGGGGAGGACTGAGGCTTCTGAGGGTGCAGCGGGCTTGGTTTCTTCGCTTACTTCCTTGGGATCTTGGTCCACCGGGGGCCTCTCTGTTGAATCTGTGTCCATGGCAAACATATTTCCTCCTCCAGGTGAATAATGTTCAAGGTGAAGGTTGTCTGAAGACTCCAGGTGAGTTTATAAAAGGGTGGTCAACTTTTCGCAGAGGAAATAAGCCCGGGATAAGAAAAATGGTAATCTGATCTCGCGAGGTTTGAAATGAGGTCCGACGGCTTGAGTGATGTAAGAGCGACAGTCCTCTTATACGGGAATTTCTCAAGGCTGCAATTGTTGTATGTTGGAGTTCAGGGGCCTTTTTCTCGAAGAAAAAACGTATGAAATGATTAAACAAAGTTACAGTCTTTCAAAGCTTATATGAAGACCTTTATAACCGAGTCAGATCGCTCGATTTGAATTTAGCAAGAAACAAACTCAGTGAGTCTGTCTTGACGGCGGATTTTTCTCACTGAGGTCGTTGATGGTGGGGCACTGTCAAAGGTACGTACCGACTGGTCTCTGCAAATTCGCTCCCTGACACCTGACCAATCACGACAAGGCAATTGAATGACCAACATCACGTGTTTCAGTGGAGGCACTCTTCAATCCTCCAAGGCTTGGAGAGCTCGGCTTCAACCTCAGGCCAAAGAACCAAAACAGCTCCCGCATCCCCTCAGCGACGCCCAGCCAGAGCCGCCATGGAGTTCCCGAAGAGCGCGACTCTCCGGGCTCACCACGAGCCCGACAACGTCTTCAAGCCCTACGATGTCCTCGACGACACCGCCAAGGCCGGCCTCGTCGGCGGTGCCAGTGGTCTCTTCATCGCCTCGATCCGCAACGCCCTGGCAAAGACGAACGTCGGCGCCCTGAGCGTCTTTACCCGCGGCGCCCCCATCATTGGCCTCGCCAGTATGCATTTCCCGTCTTGAGCTTGTCAATTGGTCCATCTGGGGCGCTAATTGGGTCGTCTAGCTGCCGCTCCCGCCGCCTACGTCTTCTTTTCCCGAACCGCCATGAACCTCCGCGAGGAGAACGATCCCTGGTCGGCCGGCTTTGGTGGTTTCATGATGGGTGCCGTCCTCGGTCTTCCCTGTACGATTATCAATCTCCAATTCGCGCGAGAAGTCACATCTGACAAGCAGCAGCAAAGAGAATGCCCGTCGTCATGGGCCTGGGTGCGTCGATTGGTGTTTTCCAGGGCATGTTCTACTACCTTGGCAACCGATATGACACTTTCAAGAAGGAGGACGACACTTTCGAGCGCAAGGAGACGATCCGACGGACGACCCGATTGCCGCTTGAGCAGACCATCTCGGAGATTGGCGAGGGCCGAGGTAAGTCGCGCACAGCAGTAGGCATAGTCCCATTCTCACAGCAGCAGGTATCCAACCCCCCGGATACGACGAGCGGAGGGCGGAGCGCCTCAAGGAGAAGTACGGATTCGAGGTTAACCCCGTCAGCGCGACTGTTACCGGTAGCCAATGAGCACGACACGGCAGGCGGGCGAGCGGGAAGAAAGCGATTGTACATAACTCTTCTGGGCGAAAGAAGAGATGCTACACTAGAGAATTGGAGTTTTGTTTTGTTACATGTGCGGCTCTGAGACTGTGCCTGCTCACGCTTGGACAAGACAGGTTGCTTCCAAGGTACGTTTACATATCACAACACTCCCTTCGATATCCCCTTTCCCCTCCCTGCTATGATGATTCAAGGAGTCAGAGGCTGTTTATGATCTTAATGATTACAACACTCGTCAATATCTACATCCTGAGCACCCATACTTTCAATGAACCGTTTTGATTACAATATTTGGCAGTTGCTAACTCAGTTCAGGTGTCTTGCTTGAATGTATACACACAGCTGCAAGAGTCTAAACTCTTGGATCATGGTATGTTTTAGTTTTGTTCTTTGCTATTTATATCCACTTGTTATGATGATTCATCGAGTCAGAGGCTGTTTATGAATTCATGATTACACCGCTCACAATATCTACATCCTGATCACTTGCCCCCAACACTTGATATGTTGCATCATTATGGTTGTCACTGTTGCTGACCAGTAAAGTTTCTCTAGTTTTCTATATACAGCCAGAAAATACGGTGATCTCGTGAATTGGTACGTATTAACTTGATTCCTTCTTCCTTTCACTTCCCCTTGTTCCGTGATGATCTATCGAGTCAGAGGCTGTTTATGAATTTTAATGATTCCAACGCTCACAATATCTACATCCTGAGAATTCTTTCCTTGTTCAATTCATTTACATCAGCAATTATCTCTAGTTCCTTGCTGACTTGAGCGACAGTTCCAATATGTTTACTACCACATAAACCCTGCCCGGTCTGCAGGTCTCCGTGCTATTTATCCAGCTACAACTACCAAAAGCATAGTCATTGGCGCACTCATATTTCAACATGTATTCCAACATATTATATGCAAGAATGACCTTGCCCGTCTCTATCATGTACTGGGTATCTAGCCCTCCCTTTCCAAGTCCATTTTGTTTTCATGCCACATGTGTAACCAAAACCAGCGCCGTGCTGTGTTGCTCCGAATCATATACAACCTGTTCTTCTGTCCAATGATGACCATTCAAGATTTCTCCGTTTTATATTTGTCCAAAAAATTAAGTGATCAAATCTTGACCATCTTGAAACCGACTTGCACATAGCGAGCAATGATAACGGCAACACAGCCAACGATCATGGCAACGCCGCAAAACAGCTGCAGGCCCAGATAATCGCCATTCTGGGCCGAGACGATGGCACCACCGATAGGGCTACCCGTCAGAGCACCGAAGGACTGGAGGGCGAAAGCAGCACCGACACGTGTGCCGATCTGACGAATATCGGAGATTTGAGCGATGAGTGTGGGCGCCAAGCTGATGTAACCTCCTGAGGAAAAGCCAAAGATGATGGCAAAGACGAGGATGCCGGCCGTGTCCTTGACGGGGATCCAGATGCACAGACAGAAGATGCCAGAGATGAAGGTGATGAAAATCATGACGTTGTATCGACCAAGCTTGTCGGCGATGATTCCAGGGATGATTCGGCCCAGGATGCTAGGAGTGAGTTAGTAAAGGCTTATAATCGCGGAAACTCGGGATAACTCACCTCACGGCGTTCAGGATAGGCAGCAGGTAGGGGATCAGGGTCGGAGACATTCCCGCAGCCTCTGCCTGAAGGAGGACATAGTTGAAGGGGAGGAACATTCCCCACATGAAGAAGAAGAATCCAATGACGGTGATGGCCATGCGAGGTTCTCGAAGACCGCTGATGTACTCCATGAAGACGAATGGCTTTGGACGAGGAGGCAGACGGGACTTGACAGTCAAGCAAGAGATGCCAAGCAGGAAGAGGAACATGAAGGCCATGGTGCGCATCATCCAGGGGAATCCAACCTCCTTAATCATCTTGTCCATCATAATTGGCAAGATGACACCGCCAAGAGACGAGCCAGAAACCATGATGCCAAAGGCGGCGGCGCGACGACGGAAGAACCAAGTGACGAGGGACGACATGCTGGCGTTGAAGACTGCGCTGGAGCCGACGGCCGCCACGATGGATTGCGAGAGGAAGATTTGGTAGTACGAAGTCGAGAGGGACACCATCATAAGACCAAAGACGTAGGCTATGGTACCAAAATAGAGGAGGTACTTGGGACCATACATATCGAACAGACGGCCAAACTAGACAATTTAGCAAGATATAAGAACAAGGGAAAGGGAGAACATACAATTGCGCCGCAAAAGATCATGCAAAAGACCTCGACCGATAGAATCCAGCTCACAGTAGAGCTACTATACCCTTTAAGCGGTCCAGAAAGGTAATACTTTTGAAAAACACCAACACAATTAATAAGTCCAAAAGTGCAAAAAAGCGAACACCACCCTCCAAAGACGACAAGCCAAGCTTCTACTCCACCATCCGGAAAGTCGGCGGGTGCCATGCCAGGAGGCGGACCCGGAGGAGCTGGCTGGGCCTTTTCGATGTCGGCGTTGGAGGGCTCTGGGTGGATGTTTGCTACTGTATCGTCATTTTGAGAGGGGATTATTTGGAGGGATGTGCTGGCGTAGGGTTGGGGGTCTGGTTTTTCGGTGTTTTTCATCGAGGCTTTTTCGTTTACCGTCTCGGAGGACGATGAGATTGTTGAGCCTGGCATGGCTGCTGTTGTTTGAAGGGGAAGTTTTGAGAGGGACGAAGGAGTCGATGGTCAGTTTAAGGAGTATGACTTCGCTGGTGTTTGTCGTTTATACTCCAATTAGTATGGCAGAGATCAACTCAAGATACCAGTAATGGTGTAGATGACACAAGATCAACACCACCAAACCTCGAGGCGAAACAAAAGATATATATCAACAATTCGGCCTCGCACCTCGCGTAAGGGGGACTCAGACACACACCCCAGGATCGTCGTGGAGCCGGGGGTGGGAAGTGGGTGCGCGTGTGGACTCCCGCTTTGCTCGGCTCGGTCAGAAGTTAACTCCAAGGGGGGGGCCGGGGAATTGTCTCCTCCTTCCCCATTCTATGACTCGAATCGGGTTTACTTGATATCAAGATGGGTGTAATTCCGCTTCATGGGTTTCGGGGTTAAGGATGTTGTTTGTTTAAAGCCCGGGGAAGAGTAGATATGTGATCAAGTATAGACAAAGGCTATTCATTACCAGATAAATACAAACAATACCAAAGAAATCAGCCTATAGACTCTCAAACCAGAGCTCTTCACCACCAAAAACCACAGCCTAGAACTCTTTGGTAGGGCTGAAAACGACAACTCTCGGCTCCAAGAGCAAAGAGCGAAAGGCCGAGTCGCGAAAAAAGACTAGACCAGAAACGTGCCGAGATCAACCAATGGCAGGCCTCACATGAAAGAGATGCAAGATGCTAGGGTCCATTGCATAATCTCTGAAGCTTACAAAACAACAGAAACGATGATGAGCTTGTCTTTTTTTGATAGAGAGTCGGTCATGGAGGGTATCCGTGTTTCGGGTAAAATAACCCGCTCGGATCCGAGTGGGGAACTTGAATACGCCGAATGCTTCAAAGACCCAACCTCACTTCAGCTATCTCTCACTCACTCTCACCTGCATATTAATAATTCCGGCAACTTTTTATCCTCTTGGAGACTTTCATCTTATTCTCGAGTGGGTAAATAGCATCAGCCGCAGCTGCATCGACAAGGATCCCCAAAGCTGCATGCAATGCAACTCTTCTACCCTATTCTGCAAGTCTTGACATTTTGATATTCATACACACGCAATGGGCTTATTCTTCTATGAATCGGTAATGGTACATGGCAGATGATATCAAGGGCTTTGCTAATATGCCTGCCTCCTTTCTCGTACCCTACACCCGCAACATCACTAGTTGCTTTTATACTCCCTCTTCCTCTCATCGGATAAACTCCTTGAGGTCCTTGTCATCCTCAAACTTGACCTTGCCATCCTTCTCAGCTGGTGTAACATGAATGCTCGCCGCCTCACCCTGCTTGGCGGACTCGACAGAAGAAGTCTTGGACGCAGATCCGTCTGACAGCTTGGGCTTGTTGGTCAGATCCAACGCCTGCGCAAGCACACCGGCAGGAGCATCAGCAATCTCATCCACCTGCCTATTGGTGAGAACGTCAGAGGCGCGCACCCCTCGGCTCGACATGAGGATCCGGCTCGGCCCGTGGAACTGCAGAAACAGCCGGTCGCCCCAGATGGTCCTCCGAGTCGCCGTTCGCAAGCTGTAGAGTGCCCGTGCCAAGAACTTGTAAGCCTCCGAGCTGCGGACAGTCTTCATCCACTCGGCTTCCGGGATCCATCTAGACAGCGAGGGGACCTGGATCCTCAGACTGTTGCTCTTGAACCGGAAAGGCTGCGGGGCGTGTCTTCCCACCGTGTAGGCAACGACACTGCCAGGATGCGCAACAAAC
Organism: Fusarium ambrosium; assembly: GCA_003947045.1. Taxonomy (NCBI): domain Eukaryota; kingdom Fungi; phylum Ascomycota; class Sordariomycetes; order Hypocreales; family Nectriaceae; genus Fusarium; species Fusarium ambrosium. Next base: position 130,854 of record NIZV01000093.1, read on the forward strand.
TCCTCGCCCTCCTTCAACGTGAGCTCGTAGATCTGTCCCGGCGCTGACAGAGCGGCAAGTCCTCGTCCGGTCAGATGGGTGTTACCCCAATGCGCCAGCGTGAGTCCAGTCTGGAGACGTGCTGAGGGAGATAGTGTGTGTCCGGTCCAGGCGAGCAGCGCATTTCGCTGAGAAACCATCCAGTCTGTCGTTCCATCGAGGTGAAGAACCGTAAAAGTGGTCGTGGGCGACTTGGTTGCGATCAATGCCGTGATGGGTGTCGTAGCCGAAATGCGTTGATATAGGAACGGGACTCCGAGGAAGGCTCGTGTGACGGGATTCAGAATTGACAGCGTGGATTGGGCCTGGATAGAGTTAGCAGCCATTCTATTCTCTTCCCGGGAAGCAATTGCCTACACTATCAGGCTTGCCAGCGACAGCAACGAGTGTACCCCTCCGAGTGTACAGCTTCTGCGACGCCGACAGCGTCACCGACAGCAGCGAGTATGGAGCGCCGAGGACCTCGAATCGAGCATCTGCAGCCGATTCCGGTTAGAAATTTTACTGCATAGCACCTCAATGGCGTGGCATACCGGCGGGATCCCTCGTCTCCAGAGCTCCGAAAGCATCAGCACCGCCGGCCTTGGGCGTCTCGGTGCTCGGAGCGGCGCTGATCTGGATCGCCCGGCACTGGGTGCAGACGTATGACGGCGGCAACGTCGGCCGCAGGAGTCGCAGGCCGCGCGCCGTCCTTAGCAGCGGCAATTGGCCTCGCATTGTGAGTGGGATATGAGCTCGCAAGAGCTGGGTATATCTCATGTGAAGGCCATATCCCATGTCCAACTCTGAATGATGCTAGCGGCTTTTCCCGCGTCACGTGCACCCCGTTGTCGTGCCAACGGTAGTGTATCTTGTAAGCGAGGTTGCTACCCCAGCATGTCAACGCTGACCGCAACGGACGTGCGAAGGATCCTAGCAATAGCAATCTTCACTAATCTTCCCATGCGGCCAGATCCGTAGGCTGACAAACGCCCATCTCAAAACAAGCTCTGCTTTCTACCTTGCTTTCCTTATACTACTACCTTACGCTATCATCCGTCCTCCCACCACCCGCACCCGTCCCTGTCGACCAATCCATTCGAAGCCATGAGTGTCCGCGTTGTAGCCAGGATACGGCCGCTCCTCGAGAAGGAGCTCGAGAAGGAGATCATTGTCAGGGCAGACAGCGCGGAGCCTGGCGCGCCAAACACCATTGTCAAGATCCCCAACCCAAAGAACAATGGCGAGGAGTTCTCGTTCGCCTTCAATGGTGTCTACGACCAAAACGTCACCCAGGAGGGTCTGTTTACTGCCGAAGGTGCGCTCTAAAAAAGCTAACAGTTTTTGTTTTTATTTGCCTATATCGTGTCGTGTGTTGACTTGAGCAGTGGCGCCACACCTCAAGTCCCTTTTCCAAGGCTACGATGTCACAATATTCGCCTACGGTGTCACCGGTACGGGAAAGACGCACACGATGCGAGGCGGTCTGAAGTTGGCCGACCGAGGGGTGATTCCCCGGCTGCTCAGCAATGTGTTCAGGAGAGGCAAGAAGATCATGAAGGACACGCAGGGTGAGACGACCGTTGAGGTTGCCCTGTCGTACTACGAGATCTACAACGACAAGGTCTACGACCTCCTCGAGCCTCCCGAGAAGCGGACGCCTACCGGTCTTCCGCTGCGAGCTGAGGCCAATGGCAGGACGGTCGTTGTTGGTCTGTCGGAGCGATCATGCGAGGATCTCAAGGACTTTGAGAAGTTGTATATTGAGGCCAACAACAACCGCGTCACGGCAGCCACCAAGCTCAATGCCCACAGCAGTCGTAGCCACGCCATCCTCCGCGTCAAGCTGACGCAGACGACTGGAGACATGGTTCGGGAGAGCACGGCGTCGGCCATTGACTTGGCTGGTTCTGAGGATAACCGTCGTACTGACAATGGAAAGGAGAGACTGGTGGAATCTGCCGCCATCAACAAGAGTCTCTTCGTCCTGAGCCAGTGTATCGATGCCATCGGCCGCGGTGACCGAAGAATTCCGTACCGGGAGTCCAAGATGACGCGCATCTTGTCCTTGGGTCAGAACAATGGCATCACCGTCATGATTCTGAACCTCGCTCCTCTCCGAAGCTACCACCTCGATACCCTCAGCAGTCTCAATGTCAGCTCCCGCGCTAAGCGTATCGAAGTCCGGGAGATTGAGAACGAGATTGTCTACAAGCAAGTTCCTAGGACGAACTCCAACTTGTCAGGCTCAAACATCCAGCGCCAACCGTTGCGACCTCTTGCCAACGTCCACAATGTGCACAATGGCAATATCGCTACCAAGGCCGCCGAGGCTAACAAGGCTGCCGAGGCAAACAAGCCCGTCAAGGCCTTTAGCGTCTACACGGACAAGACGAAGCCAACACCTGTCGCTCGTCCTCTGGTGAGCTCCAACCTGTCTCGCCGAACCAACCCAACCAAGAGACCCTCTGAGAATGAGACTCTCGTAAGGCCCAGCAAGATCTCAAGGCCAACAGTTCCGGCATCCATCACAGTGTCGGCGGCTCAGATCGAGGCCATGGTTGAGAAGAAGGTTAGCGAGATCCTCGCCGCGCGTGTCGCGGCTGAGAAGGATGCGCAACCACCAGCTCCAGTTCAGCCTGAGATTAGCGACGCGGTTCAGAAGCGTCTGGAGGCTCTGGAGAGGCGGATTGACAGCGAGGAGTGGCGGGACGATGCCAAGTCGGATGGACTGAGGTTCCTGCTGGCTGCTCGGCAGCACAAGGAACGGGGTGAGGATGCGGCCGCCCTGAAGATGTACGAGATGGCTCTGCCATTCTTCCCAGGACAGGCGAAGCTCATCGGCAAGATTGAGAGGTTACGGGCTCGGTTGAACGGCGGTGCTCACTCAGGTTCTGAGCATCGAGAATCTCCCCGGAGGAAGCGAAAACCTGTCTACGATGATGCTGATGGCGATTATGAGACCGCCGAGGCTGATGTAGATGAGGAAGAGGGTGCCCGTACCAAGTCCAAGTCTCGCAAGCTCAAGGTGAAGGCTCTGAACACAAAGTCCCTCCTCTCTGGTGACGATGAGGGCCCCGCGTCTCCTCGCACGCAGCAGCTCCTTGACATTGTCAACTCGCGCGATCTCACCCAGATCCGAAGCCTCGTCGGCTTCGGTGCCAAGAAGGCCCGTGACCTGGTAGACTACCTCGACCTAGTAGACGGAGACGAGGCCGGTGGCCGGATCGAGAGTCTTGCACAGCTGAGGACGGTACCAGGCATGGGAAGCAGGACCGTCGAGAGGGCGTACGAGGGATTGGTGGCTTAGACGTGGTGCGGGTGATGGATGGATTGATGATGCTTCTGGTTTGATACCGTATACCCTGTTCGGTTGGACTGTTGCATTGGAAAGCGAAGCGAGCGAGCGGGCATGCATGGCAGGGCGTTTTTGAGGAGTTTTTTTGCTTGTTAGGATTGGTTTGTATCTTGGATGGTTGCATGACGGCTGTTTGTATGCAGCCGTCGATATAGGTGTTTAATGCTCTTTATTCGGATTCCCACTTAGATGGCGACACAACGTGAATGCACGGAATGAATTCCTTGTAAATCGTAGAATGTAGTGTAACTCGTATCTTGTGTCTGCAGGATTGACAGCTCATCATCTGTGATCCATGTCTTGGCATCCCATTGCTATAGGGTTGGACGATGCGCTTCACCAATGACTTGCATACAAATCTGTCGGTCAACAACAACTGCGGCCGCTTATTTTTAGCTCCCATGACTGCCGAGCCTTGTTGGTTCTAAATCTGCCGATGACTTTTGTGTGTGTGGAGTGATGAAAGTGAGATCTCGTGTGTCTTGGGTCATTCATGTTTTCTTTTGCTGACGGGATATGTAATGCAGGATGAGATCGTCACCAAAGACCCATGCAATCTTTTGACAACCTCACGTGGTGAAATACCTAATCACTTGAGCTTGTTTAGGTTTTCTTCATTGTGTCAAGCGAAAGAGCTCAAGTTTTTAAAGGTACTATGTAGAAGTGTGTTTATTTTATATGATTTAGTATAGATTGCCAAGTTCACAACAAGCTGGTTATTTTACATAAAAGAGGTTCAACGGTACAAATACATTAGCTCAACTATTGAAAAGATGAACTTGTAAAGCTGCAGTGAAGACTTCATGTTTATTTGCTAGTAATACGTATCCTTATTCGGGAGCCCTTCTGATCAAAGCTAAAACAAGACTGGTGGTACGTCATGTAGACTGACGTCTCCTGTCTGCCCTGGATCACAAGTGGACTTTGACTTTACACTTCACACCACCACCACCACCACCACAAACGCACTGGGTGGCTGGATCCCGGATACTGTAAACAAGGCCTCGGGTCTCAACGGTCGGTGTGGCGCTTGAATCAGACGGGTCAAAAAACCACACCGTTGGAAGCAATCTCGATGGGATCTCGTATCGAAGACAACCACCTAATTTGACTTTCATCGTTGACCGGGAAATCATGTATCACACTGTACTGTCAACCACGTCATAAGTTTACAAGCTCAGGCGCATCACATCACTTCAGTGACAGTCACATATTCTGTAAAAACAAGGTTGAACATGATGGTTCTTCCAATTCATTGGATGGAAAAAAAAAGGCCATTTCCTCATGAACCCCAACCCCCCGCCTGCATGTGCACTTTTTGATGCTATGTACAGGTTTTGCAGCAGCGCCCGACAGTCGCCCGTCAGCTCTAAGATAGATACATACCCAAGCCAAGCTGTTTCCCTACATTCATGGGGGAAACCGAACAAGAATGGCATGGTAGGTAGAATAAGACAAAGATAAAAAAGAACGCCCACAAGGAAAATTAGGTAGGTTCGGTGATACCGTCGGCACGTCCAACTGTAAAGCTCTGCTACTCCTCTTCCGAACGTCCAGCGAGATGCCTCATCAGAGTGCTCAGCTGGAAGGAGAGGGAAAAGCAGGCGGGACTGGGGGAAAAAAGTTGTAACCAAGAAGTGTCAAGTCGTTAAAAAGACCAGCCGAAACGTTTCTGCTGATCCAAAAAAGGTGGTAAAAAAGGTTTCTCAAGACCAGAAGACGTCGACAATTCTCATGTCGCCGTCAAGAAGCCTCAAAAATGGGGGGTATCCGTCAAGTTCCATCCGTCCAACTCATCTCATGTCGCGTTCATGCTCACGCTTTTGTTGCGCCTTCCATGCTACGCCTGCGCCTGAACCACGACGAAACTAAGGTGCTCGTCGTTTGCTTTGCGCCAGATCCCGTCAGTCGTACATAGAGGGTTGCATGAATTTGATGATGTGTTTTTTTGTGGTTTCTTTTTCTTTTTTTGTTCATGTTTATAGTCCGTGACTCGTTCATCGGATCATGCTGCTCCTTCGCTCTTGGATGCTGGGCATCTCCTTGTTGAAGGATGATCCGCCAAAGTGTGGGATGGAGCTGAAGCGGTTTAGACGCTTGCGCTCAGCGCTTGTCTGCTGTGGTTGCTGCTGAGGAGGCGCTTGGAACTCGGAAGGGAAGTGGCCGCCCTCGAGGGTGCCAGTGGTGGGCGTGGATGAGGAACTGTTCCCGGCCTTGTCGCCGTGGAGAGCGTCCATGTTGGAAGATCCCGACGAAGAGCCAGTGCTGTTGGGAGTCTGGTAGACGTACTCGCCGTCAACGTAGACAGCGTTGGAAACAAAGGTGGAACGTCGGTGACGGCGGCGAGTGTAGCGTTGCTCCAGACGGAAGAGCTCCAGCTTGGCCTGGATCTTGTCCAAAAGACTCTTGCCCATTGTTGCGGTTGGTTTGAGAAGTGGTAAGTTGTAGAGGTTGAGTTCAATGTCGAGAGAGAGCCCTTGTTAATGACTGGGCTACAGTTTCAAGATTTCGGATATCTCGGTCAAGACGTGCGCGTCGAGGGAGGTTGGGGGGATCGTCGTTGAGGAATATGTGGAGATTAGAGATCAAGTACCGCAGTCCAAGTCAATGCCGCGATGCGATGTGTTTGCGTTTCGTGTCGATTTCTTTGCAGCTATGTTTCGTCTCGGGACAGGTGTCTTGAATTGTCTTGTTTTGACCTTGTCCGGAAAGGGGGCGGGCCGGTTTTGAGCTGATGGATGCTTTCGCGTTGACAAGACGAGAGCGCTTTGACTGGCTTTTGTTTTGTTCCCGTTGCGACAGGCGACTTGTTTCTGATGATTGGTTGGCTGGGAGGGTGCAGTATTAAAAAGAAAGTACTTTATGGGGGAGGGACTTCGTGACGGGAGCAAAAGGAAGCAAATCGCCTGGAATGTTGTTTCCTTGTCGGGGTCCAAGAAAGGAGATCAGATCAAATGAATGAGTGGACGGGAGTGGGCGACGGGGGGTAGAAGAAGGGTTGCGAGGAGAGAGAGTGAGAGGTCGAGACGAGAGGGAGGAAGTGGAATGGATGATAAGACGTGCTGGGGCAAGGCAAAGGAAAGTCAGGGCAGGGTCAGGGGGGGCCAGTGACCTACCGAGTGCAGCAGCAGGTTTAGGGGGTCCGGGGGGCAACTGGGCAACTGGAGAGGACCTAGACGGTCCAGGTCCCGTCCATCCATCTTCAGGCCTATTCAGGCGCTACTGTACGCTCCGCTACAGTACAACTCCAGCTAACCTAGCCTCTCCGCGTCCGCGTCCGCGGCCGCGAGCGAGGTTGGTTTCTTTCCTCTTGGGTCGCGCCGGGGAGGAGGGCATGAGGCCAAGCAGGGGGAGACCCGGAAGGTGGGTTCGGGTGGGATCCTCGATGGGTTACGGGGGCCGCTGACTGGGCCTTGGAGAGGTTAGGCTGGGTCTTCCTATCCTGACCATCCATGGGGTGTCATGGGTGCCATGCGAGTCGAGCTGCAGGACGTTCCATGCGTTGAGTCGAGCAGCCGCTGAGAGGCTCGGGATTTCTGCAACCAAAACGTGGGACCCGCCCCTTGAGGATGCGTCCATGGGATGCATCCGCCATGGCATGGCCATGGGCAGAGAAGAGTGTGAGTGCGTGCGTACATGCGTGCGTGGAAGATGCAACCTACATAGGGATGGAAGCCGTGGTGAGGCTGGTAAGAACCTGGGCCCCGGAGTTGTGGATGTCGGGGTATTGGACCAGAGAGGAAAGGGTAAGGAAACGCCTAGAGGTCTAGAAGAGGCTTGCCCAGTATTGGTGCCAAGATCCATGGAATCAATCACCAGAGTGCAAGCATATTACAGTCAGAACTCGTCTACGGAGTAACGTAATTAATAGACGAGTGCAGATATTGACTGGTTATTACTATAATTACGACCGTCAGCCCTCTCTGACGATGCCACGCTTCATAATCTGCACTCATCAGACATATAATTAAAACAAAATAAAACCTGCATCGCCTCTCGCGCGCGCGTGTCCAAGCTCACTCTCGTTCGTTCGTCCCATCTGTCAAGGATCCATCCTCCTCCTTCTGCACAACTCGTAATCGCTGAGAAGCTTTCTCTCTCCCACTCTCCACAGCTCACGAAAGCGTGGCGACCACGGGGCCGTATTCGGGATAGCGCCCACCCAACCCACCGGCCGGCGCAAGCTGGAGCCATCCCTGAGGGAGGGCCAGCGCCGCCCGGAAGCGCTAAATAGGACGCCGCCATGTTTTGGCGTTGGCGGGTTGACGCAGGGGGCACACCAACTGAAAAGTTCCATCTCCAATGGAGCTCTGCAGCGGAAGGGTTCCTGGGAATGGACAGCGGGAAGAGGAGAGGGCTTGTTGAGGGCTTCCACGCGAGAAGGAGGGAAAGGGAAAAAAAGAAGACCACATGGTTGCGGCGAGTCAGTACCCACAGAAGCCCTCCATATGCGTGTGGTGATCTCCCATCAGCATGAGTGAGATGAGACGATCGGTTGTCTTCTGCAGCTAGAAATAATTCACGAGATGTGTCGTGTCAGTGGCTGTGGCTGCTGCGCTGTAGAGTCAAGATGAGATTCTAGATGGATCAATGAGGATTTGTCTCCCATCTGCCACAAAAGTCTCATTACGTCAGGCGAGAACTGTCAAAAATCTGAACACGAAGCAATGCTATTTACGTTCCAGCCTTGATCATGGTTACCAAGCAGATGTCTTCAACAGTGAAGTTTCTTCCTCCTCCCCCCTCTTTACCCCTTGAACGCACAGACTCTCTGGCCTTTCCACCGTTGAGAGGAATATCATCCTCAGGGAATAATACATGATGCTGGTAGCTTTTCTCTCTGGCCCCCCTGTCCCCCCAGCGGCCAGCGCATGGTTCATCGCACATTCTGCATCGGGTATGGCCTCACTTGCGTGCTGCAACCATGGCTCAAGCTCTTGCAGAAGAAGACCCTTTCCCTTTTCCCCCCTTCCAGAGTCAGGCGATCCCAGCCTCCCACGTGCAACACTGACCATCTTTTCCCCCTCTTTCAAATCTCGAGTAAGTTATCCGATCCCTCGGCGTTTGTTCATGACTTTAGCCTACCGAGAAAGGAGCCTTGCAGCCTTGGGCTGTTTTGCCAGAAGACGGCCGGCTTCCATAACGGGGTCAAGCCACGAGCTAGCATGACTGATTGATGCCATTGCTTCAAGTTAAACTCTGTTTTCTCGCTCTAATACTTCTCTGACTATTTCCGAAGGGGGCAACGGTGCGCTGCAGATGAGCTGCCTGTCACTCACAAGATCTTTCTTTTTGTGGCTGGCTTGGAATACCACTCACTTCCCTGCAGTGCGAGTCAGGTCATCGGCTGAGAGATCGCCAGGCACGGACTTGAACCCGGTTCGCCCCTCCGTCCACTAACGACTCGAACCGAACCTGCTTCTGGCTAATAAAGACTATCGCCTGTTAGCTTCTCTTCAGTGCCATGTTTGAACGCGCTATCGCGTCGACCTCATTAACGAGGCCTGTCCATCACCATCACAATTCGCGAATCCAACGGTGATGCATTGAAAATCGGATGCTGGGCCAACAAGCCGTCATAGAGCTAGCGGCACGGCTGATGGCCTGACGCGTCCGCGCAGACGCCGTCTTTAATTGCTGCAAATGCAAAGAATCCATCTGTACCTGCCAGGTGGGTCAGATAAAAACAGGCACACCGAGAGGTATTGACATAAATATTCAAGCGCTGTTAGGCCATTAGGATCTGTTAAAGAGATGATCATTTCTGTCACCTAAGTGCACTTTAGTACGTAGAGTGTGCCGGTTATTATCCCACCCACCTGCCTGCTTGTCACGTTTCTCAATGCCGATCTGACCCTGATGCCCAATATTGGATGTCATGTCGTCAAACAGATCAAACTGGCCGAGTCGTCGTGTGTCACATGAGACGACGCAGACGGCATCCTTCGTCACTTCCCAATTTGTCCGGTGCCTGCCTGCATCGGCATTCACGTGAGATCCATGTGAGATGTGAGAGATCCAACGACTCTGGGCAGGCACAATGAATGAATGCCCAGACTTGATCACCTCATTTTTTGATATCTCCATCTGCATCATCCCAATTCAACCGTCTACAACATCGCCAAGAGTTTCGGGATAAGAACTGCCGTTGGCCAAGAAAGACACAAATCTGTCGTCCTCTTGATCCTACTTCAACCTCTCTCCCTGTACCTTGGATCACGGCCCCCCCTTTGATGTACACCATTTCCGTGCTCCAGCAGGCGAGCCCTTTACCATCCCGGGATACCAAAAGGACCCCGTTCCGTTGACTACCGAATCTCCGCAAGTGTCGCTATCACGGTTGTACAGATTGGAGATTGTAACAACATTGCTCTCGGCTCGTCATTGTATGCGGCTTGCTACATTGAACAGCAAGGCTCAAGGAGTCGTTTGCGTCGCACGCTCAGGAACCGGCAACGGCAAGCCGGATACCTTGATTTATATCAAACTGAGTTTGCTAAACAACCCGGCGGCCAGTCGCTGTTCCTTGATCCGCCTCTCGGATAGACTTGCCTCCTTTCCTTGTATTGGTCCAAGGGATCCGGTAAATCTAATTGCATCGGGGAAGACAAATACTTCCTCGGCTATACTCTTTCTCTCCTCGATGGAAAACACAGAGCAGTCGAGGTCTGGTGCACTATGTTACCCCTGACAAGATGCAAGTGCATCATGGGAACACACTGTGAGAGATCATTGCCAACTGGCGACGCGTTCTAGATGAGATAAGGTTCGTTGAGGCAGAGTTTTGAGTGCAAGAGCATCTGAAGAGCTTATTTTGATGTTGACTTTTGCCCTGAAGGGCATTATGCATGATCTCTTAATGGGTTGCCTTGATCTACCTTTGGGTATGCTATGAGGTTGAACAACTTTACCACATTGTGAGAGGACGGTGACAAGACCCAAAACTGTCCCACAAGAGCCTCAAACTCGTACACAACTTAGCCGTACACAGCAAAATTCCACGGATGTCCCTTGCCGTCCTGCTAACCCGGACACGCGTTGTACCATTCACAAGGCAGTTCTCCGGGACTTATCCGTTTGATCAATCCTCCGGGGATGCACCAAGTCTAAGTATCTGGGATGGGACGGATGGCCTACATAAAAGGCACGAGCCCCTACAGTAATCTTGCTTGATCATCTCATCGACAAACGCTGGCTACCATGAAGTCTTCCATCCTGCTGCAGGCGTTCTTTGCCGCCTCAGCTGTTGTCAATGCCTACAGACTTCCGGGACCTGCCCCTGACCCCAACGCAGCCGGTCGAGTGAGGACTGGTGGAACTCAAAAGTTCATTGTTGAAGTTGAGCCGGTATTTCGTTCCATCCTCTTGGTCAAGTTGAAACTTACACTGCTAGGATCGAGGCCTCTCCTCATTGACACACCAATTTCTATCGAAAGGTGGCCCAGGAAGGCCTACTTTCAAGGCGTTTGAGTGTAGCGATGTCTTTAGCGGTATGGTCATCGAGACTGATTCTGATAATGTCGACACTCTACGCCAGATGGAGGGAGTTAAGAACGTATGGGCTGCCCGCACGATGGAAAGACCCCGAGTCGAGAAGTCAACATATGGCCCGTCCAAACTCAGGAAAACTACACTGTTCACTAT